>JAGFPH010002334.1:0-28244 GCA_018207615.1 Philaenus spumarius | reverse complement strand
ATTTATTGTTATATAATTAAAAAGACGTTCATGAAAAAACGTACATTGTTATATAATTAAAAAGACGTTCATGAAAAAACGTACATTTATTGTTATATACAGTAGAGCGTTGAAAATCCGAACTAATTGGGACCGAGGGGGGTTCGGATTATCAATTTGTTCGGATTTTTGAAAACAACCAAGAAAATGCCATTTAGGCTAAAATATATACCCTTTAATCGATTAAAGTGGTTAAACAATAAAAGCAGTAATGTAATTACAATACAGTATGTAAGACTACTTACATAATATGATTTAGAAAAACCTGCACGTACACAGTAGGGCCAACATGATTACACTTGTACAGTAACTCTCAATTACAGTACAGTACATAATTAAAAGATCACTTGTACATTTTAGTTAACACAAACTAAAAATAAAAAAATACTGTAGGCCTACAGTACACTACTATGTACGACACACTGTTATAATGATTACACAAAGAGAAATGAATAAACTTTCTGTATGTTTATTGCTAGTGCTAAAGCAGCTTATTAGTGTGACAGCGAGAATACTGACGGCCAGTCTGCAGTGAGGGCGTGTGAGAGCAGGTATTAAGAAGTGTTTAAAAAGAGATAATAATGTCAAACCGCGATGAAGAATTTTGTGAAATTTTTAACGACGCAATAATTGGAATTTACGAAAATGAAAAAGAAATTTTTGCAGGGGCTGTCTCAGAACACGTTCGGATTATCGACGCTCCACTGTAAATAAGTTAAATAGAGACTTACATAGAACCTAAGCTTGATGAAAATGCCTGAAATCAAATTGGAATGAAAGATGGTTTTGATTCCTTCACGTTACCGGGTCCACCAGAAAGAAGGGTGGATTAGATAAAACATTTAGGCACTAGTAGTGTTGTTACCACCTGCCAGTTGCATTCATGCGTTTTTCTCCTCCGTTTTCGTTATCTCAGACAAATTTTATTTTTTTTCTCGATATTTTTTCAAGACGATGCGGTTCTAACGGACAGACTGCGGGATAACAAAACGGACAGTTCGAACAACCTATCCCTTCTGTTCCGTTTTTAGAAGAAAACAGAATCGTAACGTAAAGGAAGGAAAAAATCGGATGGTGTAGACCTACACTAAGGCAAAGTCAAGAGCATTTGTCGTCTAAGTGTGATATGAGTTCAGTTTGAGCATTCACCTCCTCCTCGCTTCCTCCGAGCCAATCAAAGCTGTATAGAACTGACTAGCAGATGTCCCTGCACATTATTTACACCTTAACAAGTCAACACGTTGATATTATTCATGAAATCCGCCTATTACGAATTCCCGCTAAACCGAACAGTCCCAATTAGTTCGGAATAGCAGGGACTTTACTGTATAAACAAAACATCTGAATAAAATATCTGTTTCTCCAAAATGGAACTCCAGGCCAACCTTCGACAAAGTAACACTTGATTAGTATTACTTAAACTTAATAAAGCCTAATCAGTGATTTGGGCATGAATTTTTGAAAATGTACTGAGAGAAAAATGAATCATAAAAGCCTGTGATAAAGCATTTCAATTTGCAAATTTTTGTGCACTTATGGTAACAATAATATTTTCAATCCAAAAAGCAAGAGCAAAGGAGAAGATTGACAAAACGTAGGTTATTTAAGGAAAATATTATGAAAAGTTATTAAATTGCACATATATACACACACAGTACTATAATATACATTTGAAAAAGAGTACCACATTGAGTCTTGAACAGATTAAGAAATAGATCCAAATTTATTTCTGGATAAATGGAAGACATAAGGATATATAAAATACAACACACAGTTTTCTAATGAAACAGTTGTAGCCTATATCTTACTGTGAATTATATGATCCTATGCAAAGACCCTAACTCTCTACACTAATGAAACTAATGATGTTTGAATTTGACATTTACTTCATTAGTCATAAATGCAAAACATAATATAGTTCAAACAGATTTAATAGGTCTGTACTCTGTTTCAAATACAACGTCAAATTTACCAAATTACAAAATTGGCATATTATATCAAAAAGTATCTTCTGCCGATCTTGACAAGTTTGAAAGTTAAATGAGGAAATTAGCATTTTGTAAGTAATAAGTTTAAAATAATAAACTACTTAAAACAATAATTAAAAAACAAACAACTTGTAAGTCATCAAATACTCAATGAACATCAAGCATAGTAACAATATTAACAACTGATATCTAATGTTGAACAATATGTTTGTGCAACTATTTCCAAACAATGCTCTTCAAACAGGTTAGTTTGAAACCATTTTGGGATTGTTATGGTTTTTATCAACCCTAAGAAATGTTTTTTTTTTTTTTACATACTTAAACTCTTTTATTTAATTTTTTTTAATACACAAATACCTTCTTTGAGATATAAAAATGTGCAACTAAATTTTGTAGTAAATGAAAATAGTGAAAATATTAGTGCAAAAAATTAATTCCAGTGCTCGGAGGTAAACCAGTCTATCACGGTGGTCAATTGTGAAAGTTTATAAATAAGCCGAATATTAGGAAGTTAACTCAGTTTAAAGCCTTTCATCTCTTTAACCCTTTCACTGTGTAATTCGACTTTATGTGCCTTAACTCTAGTGGTAACTGTATAAACTAACTAGTGACGTGCTATGTGCATTGTGTTGTGTACGAGAGAGGCAATACGCTAGCAAGTAACTAAAGTGTTGTCAGTTTTTCATAACGCAAGCCATAGATAGCTGAGTGGATAGAGTGCTGATCAGAAGATACAGTGTTCGAATCACGGCTAGATCAGGTATCTTTTCATACCTGTGGTTTGATTGTAGGAACCCTCCAATGGAAGTAAAGCAAACGGTGGTTGGCTCGCTTCCAAGCTGATGGGATATGAATTGTTACCTGGTCTCCGGCTTGGGATGTTTAGCATATTTTTACTAAGATATTTATGTATATATATTTTTTTTAAATACCAAAAATTGTTATACTTGTATGACATGAGATCAAATAACTTGGAATATGTTAAATTTTAATTAGTAATTGTAAGTATAATTCAGCAAATAATTCACATTAATCAGGCGCTACATAACCTTCAAAATGCCTACATTTCTTTGGGATGATGAAACTGAATCATATTTTTCATCAAAATAATAAAGACTTAGATTCCGAGTTTCATCAGAAATAATAAAAAATAAAATTAATAAAAAACATTTGTTTGGCCAATAATTGTAAATGTATAGATAGTGGTACACAAAAACTAATACGCAGCGAAAGGGTTAAATAAGTTTAAAGTTGCATAAGCGCAGTTAAATAAATGCACTTGAAATAATTTTAATACAGTACAGAAAACTCACATTTATTAATACAAATATTGTATTATTATAAGTTTTATCCATAAAAATTTAAAATGAAATATATAGTACTGACTGAATAATAAATATATATTATATGTATAGTACTAATAAAATGTAAATACAAACTTTTTATTTATTTATTTTTATAAAACATTTCTTTTTTCAAATAAAAATAGGTAGCCTGCTTAATTAGAAAAGGATTACCATTTCTGAACTTTCTTGAAAGTATAATCAAGCGGAAATATGCGTACAGCTCATTTCTTAAACAAAATACCTTCTCCTTTTTCAAATATTGAAAATTTTATGTACACATTTGCTGAAAAGAGTCTATTGTTTAAACAAGTTTAAGTAAAGTTAAACACTCTACAATTTATTACCCCCAAAAACACTTCAGAATAATCTTATTTGTGATCGCAAATAGTAAAAATCTCATTCATGCAATAATATCAACAAACACAATAATTATTTTAAACCAATAGTCAAGCGGGACAATCTAGAGGGCCTGTTTACCAAAGGCAGGATTGCCGCGAGCCTACTGTAATTTTAGAAAATTTTTGTTCGCTGAATATTTTGAAGCTCTGCTATAAAATTATTTTTTTAAATTATTCTGTTTCACTTTCCGGGCAAAAACAGTAATCGCTGTTCTTGTAATCACAGACCAACAAAATGTTAAACATATTTAAATTTTATATAATGTAAACACATTTATTTATAATTCAAAAATTATTTACTACGGAGATAGATCAACATAAAGGAAATTCAAGCAACTTCTTACATTTCAGTAAAGGCATTTGTAACAAAAATTTCAAATTGAATTATTTCCTAATATTTTTGATATATGAAAACTTATGAAACAGAAAGGTTTCATGTTTTTGCTATTTGACAGAAATACCCTAATCTGAATTAGGAAATAAATGCACAATTATAAAACATAAGTGTCAAATATTGCATTATTAAATCATAATATATATATATTACAAAGAGCTTGATTTAATTTGTAGCAATAGGATTGCCTGAATTTAATTTACCTAAATGTGATTAAATGTTACAGTTGAATATGTATTTATTTGCATGTAAAGGTTAAAAAGTATAATTTTAGCATTATGTTGTTTTAAATTGGTTAGCAATGAAACAAATCTAGAGCATCCCATTTCACAATTTAAGGTGTGTCACAGGATCCATACACCCATTACTTCGTTTGAATAAATAAAGGCCAAGTGATCTCAAGGAGTTGTGGTCCCTTCAGCACTGTACTTTGGTGGTTTTATAAGATGGGTTGAAAACTTCAACACCTGTACCTCAAAAAAACATCTAGTATGTCAGCTTCCAGTTTTCTTCTTTTTTTTTCAAACTGTAATACTGGATGACTATAAAAAAAATGGATGTACGATAACATTCTAAATCAGTCAGCAGATTCGTATTTTAAAAAGAAAGGATAAGAAAGGAATAGGTAAATTAGAACAGAAAATAAATTCATATCCAAATTTTTTCTATTTGAAAAACATGTAGTTTACTTGCCTGAAGGTTTGAGTCCGCTAAAGCTAAAAACTCTTGCGCATATATATTAAGGTGCTCAAAACAAGTTTTCTGTTTTTAATTTACCAATAAAATGGGAAAAGGAGAAAGGCTCATAAAAAATACAAATTTTGGGAGTCGCTTTACTTAAAGCTTAACGTGTTTTAAAAATGAATATCAATGTTAATATTTTATAATTTACTGCTATACAAGTTTTGATTCACAATTAAAACACTTTTTTTATAAACCTACAAAATGTGGACTTTTCTTTAATTTTCCAATTGGGTAATCTTCCCTCAACATTAAACATAAATTCTTATAGATCTACATACCATTAACGCCGTAGCCAGGAAACTTTTCGGGGGGGGGGGGGGGGGGGCGGGGGGCGGCCCGGGGGTAGGTTATATGCTTTTTACACATTCACTGCTAAGGACGCACATGTCAGCTTGACAGTGAACACTATGAGAAGCGGCCTACGCACAGTGCATTGCACGCCAATCCCCATATTGGGAGTATTTTCAATACACAGTGCATTGCGTGTATTTTTGTTGAACCTTCATAGTTTTCTTATTCAATAGATCAGATCAAGCTTACAAGGAGTAAGGCTGTAATCTACTGCATCCATGTGTATTCTACGTTGTAGTTTAATGAAGCAAACATAAATATTAGTATGCATGCAATGCACAATGCTGTAAAATATGTTGCTGGATCTACTGTTGTGTTGTCTATTTTATAATTTAATTTGCACTTTTTAAACCTAGCATTAATTTTTACTACTAAATTTCGGGATTTCGGGGGGGAGGGGGACTATGGCCTTACATACCATAGATGTACTTTCTGCTTGTTTGGTATGTTTTTCTAAACTTTATATTGCATCAGCTTGGTTAAAACAATACAGATAAATTGAAAAATATATAGAAGAAAAGTTGGCAATAAACAAATTTACAAAATGTCTATGACATACGTCAATAACTGATTTAATTTCAAAAATGATAAAAAGTTAAACACTACATTCAAGTTCAAGTTCAAAGTTGGTTTTCCCACCTTTTGTTTGTTTGCTGACCTTCAAGACATATTAGACAATATCCAGATGAAATATTGGAAAAATAAAATCTACAAATCTACAGCATTGACAAGTCAAGCGAATCAGTGGCATTACCTATCCTATAAGGGGTGCACCATTTTACCATTGTACTAAATAGAGTCAGAATTAGAAATTACTAGGGGTGGGCGAGATTGACTTTTTGAATTCGAGACGAGAACGGGATGTTGTTAATACAAATTATCGAGATCAAGAAAAATACGAGAGGGTAGACAACTGAGGTTTAGGAACAAGCGAGAAACGAGAATTTATTAAATACAATTTATCGAGGAAAAAACTAGAATAGCGTTTTTGGAACAAGAATGAACCAAAGTTTTAGTCTCAAGTTGAGTGTGAGAACTATCAAATACCTTTTTCTACATCATTGAATAGAATATAAAGTATATGGGGATAAGTTAACCTTTTTTTGATTTGCTATTACTACTAAGTTTATGAAAGTTATTACAAATATAATGTATCCATAGATAACTTCTTTAACAATTGACTATTGATTAAGACTTACTAAGTTTTATATAATTATTTTAGTTAAGTAATTAACTGCTATTTACTGAAACCTCAAGGTTAAATAAAATTTAATCTCTACTATGCTAAGTTATTTCTCTTCAGTTTCAAGGTAATTTAAATAAGATCTTGCGATATCCTAATCACCTTTATGTTGAGTTGTTTGGAAACTTCTGTTTATCTTCTTTCCATTCTGATGTAACATTTTAAGTTTTATAAAAAGATTAAAAACAAAGAGATTTTAAAAACGTATCGAGAAACGTACAACCGAGAATTGAATTTTACTCTTGACAACGAGATCGAGACGATATTGAATTATTTCTCGTTATTACTCGAGATCTTGCACCCCGCTAGAAGTTACATAAATTATTGTTGTTCGATGTAGTACACTTAGTAAAATGCTATTCAAAATATAATTCTAGGAATAATATTGGTAGCAAAATTATAAATACAGCCGAGTCATTTTGCGAGTGTTGTATCAGAATAATTATCTGTAAATCTCGCATTTAATTTCTGCGCATGTTACTAATTTTACCCTACTTTTTTAACAGATAAGCCAATGCGTTTAGATTTTTTTTAAATAGTGTAAAAAGATGGAAGAAGCTGACTAATTGTTGAATTTTTGGAAGAGGTCCAAAATTTCTAAGTTAAATCAGATAGTACTGCTATACAATTTGTCGAGAAAAGCATTGGAAAGTGAAATTACAACAGGCTATCATCAATTTGTATTACTATGTGTTTCGAGTGACATTTATTTTGTAAATTTAAAATGGAATTAAATCAGAAATACTGATTAAAACATATTACCACTTTAATCAGCACAATTTATTAACATTACATTTATGAACCTTACTTTATTTGTTGCTAGCCTTAATTTCTTTGGCAAGATTAATATTAAAACCATTTTAATAAAATATATTCGTCCAATCGTGATTCATAGAACTATTTAAAGTAACATACCACTACAGTTATATAGTTTACATATTTAGTTAACAAAAAACAGTATTCAAACAAATTATGTAATTGTTAAAAAAAAAACTGATTATTTAGTAAGAATGAAAGATATTATTGCTATATTGCATTTAAACAGCAACAAAGTCTATGGAAAGAAAACCATAATACTTTGAACTAATTTTGTAAAATATCGATGTTATACCATCATTTAAAATCATACCATAATTTAATTTATGAAATTTTAAAGATAAAATTCATCAGAAATTGATTTGTCCCATTTAAACAAAACATAATTTAAACCACAATGATACCAAAATCTAACCTGCACTAATCTTACTAGATTTCAAACATAAAATGTAGTTTAATTCATACCAGAGATAGAACATTAAAGAAATGTGTACTTGAATCAAATCGAGATATAACAGAATTTAAATCACAAAGATATTAGTATTCAGAAGAAACCAATTTAATTTGTCCTAAATTGAGTTTGTTTGGAAAATCCCTTTTCGTTCTTTATTATATGTGTTTTTTTGTAAAACAACATATTTCAGAGCTCTGCCAATGTCTAATTTTCAGTTAGACTTAATGAAAAATTAAATTTTTTGGAACAAATACAGCTCTCAATTTTTGATTCTTAACCAATTTAGTGTTCTTTGTCCCTTTTTTCAAATCAAATTTTGAACTTCCTCTCAGTTTTACAAATTATATATTTTCATTTTCCTTTTTATCTTATTCAAACCAGTAACGATTAATACATTGTACCTGTCAAAAGCAAGTCAACCTATTAACGTATTAATGCTTGGATTAATGACCAAATTAAAAGTCAATGGCTGTTAGAAACTCTTTAATAAAACATGGCCTTAAATTGGGTAAAATGTGGGTTAATAATAAAGAAAATACATTTTCAAAAAATATTTTTTAAGATTCTACTACAATGGTGCCTTAGAAACAAGGGATCTTTTCATATTTTTTTTATAATAATTGACATAGAATCATGATGAGGCTACTATTTTAAAAAGATTACACTTGTGCAAAAAAGAATTCAATTTCCAAATTGTACAGAGCCTTTAAAAAACAAAGAAAAGGTTAATAATAACAATGTTAAAGTAACAAATGCTGTTACAAACCACTAATTATACATTTATCTCATTGCTAACTTTCGTTTTTTAATACCGTATTTAATTTTAGTATGATTAAATACAGTAAATGTGTTTGAAAGTGTTAGTGATCAATTTGTATTTCAAATTACTGTACCTCGGTTGAATAATGAAACTTTTGTTATGCAATGCTAAAAACAAAAATAATTGAGAAAAAATCTACTATCACATACTTGTTATTTAACACTAAAAGTACCAAGCCACTTTGTTAAAGAGGAGTAGAAACAAAATAAAAAGTATTGTCTAATACAATCAGGGATTTTTTTATAATTACAATATGTAAAATGGTAACTTTTACCAAATAAGTTAAGAATGCAAACGGATTACGTTTTTAAGTACTTTTTGTACATCAATTATTTTGAAACAAATAGAAAGCATTTTTTAACAAATTAATTAAATCTGTTAAATATATATAGCTTAGTAGAGCATTTTACTTTTCTTTGTTTTGTTTGTTTATTTGCAATATATTAAACAAAGAAAGTGGAAACAAATTGACAATATGCTTTCTTCTTATCTTACCACGAAATAAATATTTCTGTACAATCATTTGTCCTAAGTGAATGTTCAATAAGAACCCTATGTTTACAATTAACTATCTGTAAATTTTTCATAAATTAAAAGGACTAAACATATATTTGGCATAACATGAAGAAGATAAGGTAAGAGGCCTTTATAAAAGCCACGAGTGCCTTCGTACCTCCACGTCTGAGAAATGCAGTCCCATGATCCTTTGTACTCGCGATGCTGGTCTTGAAGACGAGCTCTAACTACTTGATAGGGATACGTTATAGCCGCTGCGAACAGCTTTGAGAGAGCAGCAAACGATAGATACTCCACTGTGCCCTAAAATTAACAAATAAAAGGTGTGTTTTGATATCATACAAAAACCAGTGCTATAAAATATTAAACAATAATAGAATGATGTCCTTTTTCTGAAGTTTCTCTTTAAAGTTTAAAAAATCTATGAAGGAATAAATCTTCACATTAAATAAATTCTATTAAAAAACTTTATCAAACAGACGTTGAAATTAAAGGCACATGGAGTGAAGATGCTGCATGCTACAGTTTACAGAATGCTATTTCAGTAACTGTGGACAACACAAGAAAATGCATTTTGCATGGAGAGATTCTTTACATGTAGGATAACAAACTGTCTCTTTCACTGTAAATAACAGTATTGGCTATCTTACAATGGCTTCTGCTTTACTGTCAAAGTGCTGTGTTGCGAGCTAGGTTTTCATCTCTGGAAAGAGGTGGTAATCGCTCAGTGCCAGATCCGGACTATACGGTGGGTTCGATCTTTTTGATTAATTGTTACCATGCTTAAGGAATTCAACCAGAAGCACTCCCTCAGCAACACAAAACACAGTTGCCATAATCTTTTTGATTAATTGTTACCACGCTTAAGGAATTCAACCAGAAGCACTCCCTCAGCAACACAAAACACAGTTGCCATAATCTTTTTGACTGACAGCGTTTTCAAACATTTTACTGGTTTTCTGGGAGAACTTGTGTACCCCATACCATTGACCGTCTCTTTGTCTCAAATACTTTACCCATGTCTTACCATCCTTGTCGTAGGCTTCAAGGAAATTCAGCGATGCAGAAAGAAGCTGTTTCATGTCGTCTTCCGACAAGATTTTTGGCACCAATCTTGCACAAAACTTGTGATAACCAAGATTCCCTGTTACAATTTCATGCGGTAAATTTCGTGACATTTAGGGAGAACGAACCGAGAGTTCTGTAATTGTAAAGCGGCGATACACAAAGTTTGTAGTTTATTTTCATCTTCAGTTCAACAGTCACAAGGCTTAGGCCAGAACACTACGGTCCTCACATGAACATTGGTGCGACCATTGTGGAAAAATCACTATCCACAAGCTACGACAACTTGATGCGTACCGACTATGACTGCAGAAACCAGGTCACGCCTCTATCCTCAAATCTTGGTACTAACATTAGTAAACCAGTGGTTGAAATCTGAAGTGCCACATTATACTACAAAGGCGGAATTGAAAGCTTGTGCATTGTTATAAGTCCCTCAACTTGACTTTCGACTATGTAGAAAAATAGTTTAAGATTCCCCCTTTTAAATGTATATATGCAAATTTCTTCTTTTGTTGGTTTCAAATTTTGAAACGTAAGTTAATTTTTGTACAGTCCTTGTGTAAAAGAAAATACTGCCGAAGTAACATAAGCTATTGCAATTACAAAATGAACAGCCTTTGTTTTAAAATTGTGTAAAAGAAAACAAACATGTATACAAAGAAAATGTATTCAGAAACTTGTTAAAATCGTAAAAGAACAAAAAAAGCAAACATTTTTAACTTACTTTATTTTTAACCTAAATTGATAGAGTTCAAGCCTGATCTACTCATTTAAAAATTAAATCCATTCTATAAACAAAAAGCAATTTTGACTTGATGATATACCAATAATCTGTATTTTAACGAAAACAACGTATTTACAAAAACACCTTTAATTTAAAATAAATCTAACCTCACTAACTTATATAACAAAAACACCACGACTTTTGTATCTTTTTCATAAACTGAGAGGTGGCTACTGACATTAAGCTTAACGATTATAAATTGTACAAGTACAAAGAGAGAATTAAAGAAAAAAGAACTCATTATATTTAATGTTAGTGATAATGTCAAGTGGCATTAGGGAGTGATGCAGTTCCACATTGCCTACAGACGAGCCACCACTGCGCTGTTGTTAGAAGACCCACATTGTTGCACTGAGCGAAGGAGCGCTGTAAGTGCAGAGAATTTCCAATTCCTCTCTATGATGGATATTACACTAAGATTTTCAGTAAATAAACTACTAATCATGCAATCATTGCAAGTTAATGAATACAACAAGCGTAAATTATTTAATCGATGTAATAACAAGCAAATCTTCAGAGCACAACAAAGTAAAACTACAATAACACACGGTTTGGTGTAACATAGCTAGGTTTGGTTTGTCAGGTCATACTTTTTTCAGGAGAATGACCCAACTATAGCAGTGATTTCTGCTTGTTATGATGAAATGGTTAACAATTTCCTTGAATCATAACTTCGCCACCATGATATCAACAGACAAGCAATATGATCCCATGTCTGTCTCTCATAGCACAAGCCTCTTTGTTATATCTTCACATAGTACATCATTTGTGCATACCCTAGTATGAAGATGGGGGAGTAAACCTACGCAAATGTGTTGGCGGTTTCAATTGTATCAAACTAGACAAGCTTGCTCCCCGTACAATTGACGTCCTGGAGCTTGTCATATTATAAAAAATTAATAGACTACTAACTTCAGGAGAAGCTTAAACATTAGTGAGTGAGAGAAACATAATTAGCAAAAATGACATAAATAAAATAAGAAATAATGAACATTGTGTATGTAATAAATAATAATGGCATAGAATAAACTGTTTTTTGTTTTTTCAGTAATATACAGAGTGTTCATAAAATCCCTTTAACTCTCTTTTTTATTTTTTGTTACTGAAAATAAGTTAACAAAACTTTGTATATATCTTGTGTTGTATAACAAGATACATTTTTGGACACATCAATACTCCGTTGAAAAGCTTATTAAAGAGAAATAGAATGACACAAACTAGAGCTTAATATCTTGCTTCATTTCACAGTAATGGACAATCTAAGTTCTGGACAATGATATTTTTATCATAAAATCAAAGCAGGTTATTAATTTGTTAGTATTAAGAATAAGTAAGTTGTTGGTTGAGGTTAAGTGTAACACATTTTCAAAATAGAAACTGTAAATAAATGTACTACCGTTTCTATGAGCACTTGAAAAACTTTGGGGGAAAATGTAAATGGAACCGAGAATACAACCCTTGACCTTTGCTCCTGATTTTCTCTAAAGTATGCGTAACTGATAAGCACCACTTTTCACATAATTATAGGATAGCAATACCTCCCTCATTTTGTTCCTGATATTTGTTGTGACAGCACTCAGTTTTGCCTTTTTACAAATGAATCGCTCAAATGAAGACAAGGTTGAAGTGATTTGTTTTACGGACAACCTGCTTTGGTGTTATAATGAAAAATATTATTTTCATTTAATATAATTGTTACCCCCTCCTCCCCCCCCCAATCATAGAGGTTCAGATATGTCAAAAACTTTGACCTGTTATGCAACACTTTATATATACAAAGTTTTATTAACTTATTTTCAGTAACAAAAATAATGAGGGGGGGGGGGGTTACAGGGACTTTATGAACACTCTGTATTTGTTCTGGTTACAAATCCACAGGCTTATTGATATTTAATGAACTCTTTGAAGAAAAATTATTAATTGATTCATCTTTATGTAGATCATATCTGCCAATTTTCTAATGACAAATATTATTTTAATTTACTGATTTAGATATTTGAATTACATTAGCAATATAATTTATGAATTTCATAGAAGTACATTAATTTTACAATAGTTGGAAATTCTGCAACTTTGATAGTAGGATATTAAAATGTATTATTTTAAGCAAAACATTACAGTAAAAAAAACATTCTATTGCAAAAAAAAAAACTAGAAAAACACATAAAAAAACCTAGCTCAGCTGAAGACTTAGTATTTAACAAAATCATACTGTAAATAAACACATTTTATATTATATAAAATGCTATTATTTAAAATTTTTGTACAACTACAATGAACATAAGAAATATTTTAATTATAACCAAATGCCTTTTCATTCAAATGCAAGAACAAGAACAATTTGAAGATATATTTTAAACATTCTTACCATTTTTGCGTCAATTGGCATGTGCCTATATGTATTATAAAAGTTTTTCATTTCTTCGTATGTCATGAACTGCAATGCTCCGTGGGAAACACCAAACATTCCTGGTATAAAACCCTAGAAGACAAATTTTATGAATAACTGATACAAATTTCAAGGATCTTTTAAAAAGTAAGTTAAAATATCAATTGACAGTTTATTTGTTTTACAACACTGAACAAAACAAATTACATAAAATTTAATAAAAAACTTAAGATAGGTATAAGAAGTGGCCGCCAATCTCTTCCTGGAGAATAAATAGTCTTTCGTTTATACAGTGCATAGCGTTTCGTAACATGTTGACATTTATCTCCGATTTGCTCTAAATAATTGCTTCTTTCAGTTCTTTAACAATTGCTGGTTTTGTACAGTACACTCGATCCTTTAAAAAACTTCGGGTACCAGAATATAGGACACTGCTTACCTATCACACGGTTACCCCCCCACACTACACAAGATTCCTGAACCTTGGGTTGTAAATGTGCTCTGTCGAGTATAACTATCATGTTCTTAACATCACTATATTGCAATTATGGTATAACCCGAAACCATATCGTAAAACAAGTTTAAACAAATGGCCTTGCTATTGTTTTTGAGTAAAAGAAAAGGATTTCCAACAACAAAATCGGAAAAAAAATTCCATCCAAACTGTAACTTTCAAATTAAGTTTTACTAAATTGTGCTAATATATGAGGATTTATAACTCACCATAGCCTACAATTATGTGTATTGACAGACCTATTTAGATGAAAATGTGCTTTATCAGTCCACAAGGTTTCTTTCTCAAGGTTTTAAGCTCAATTAACTGTTAGCGAATTTCTGTAGCAAAGATGAGCTATTGTAGTGATCCTTATGGTGACACTATGGTCGGGAGTAGTAAATGAGCACCGATCATGGTCCCCAGAACATGTTTTGGAGTGTCATTAAAAATTGTATATATAATATGTATACATGTGTTTGCACTCTAACGGCCGCACTTTAAGTCCGATTTGATACACACGTTACTTCTCTAAGTCGCTCAGAAGACCCAATAACCAGAAGTACGTTTTTCGACCAGAAGTTACTATTTTTTTTAGATTTTTCTTACTAGAATAAAACTTTTTTTTAGGCTTTTCTCTTAAAAAAATAAATGTAGGACATTATTCTGTACAATTTGTTTTTTTACACGATCTTATAGCTCGCTTGGTTCTCATAAAATCTATCAAAACGTAAAATACTATAAAAGTACACGGTTCAAATCCACGGTGGGGGATTTTCCTTGGGGGCAGCTTGGCGCAGCGAGTAGACCGAGTTGAGTTGAAGCTGGAGGCTTAGGTGCAAACAAATTCTACTAATATATTTTATATACACACACAGACAGCTAATCAGCGCCTTTGTGAGTAGACAAATTTCCTAAATTGTTGGTTGAAACCCTAAAACATATAAATTTAATTTTGAAAATTCGCTAAACTTACGTCAGCTGTGTGATCGAATTATTTTTAACTCTTATTTAGTTTTATTATTACCTACTAAATATAAATTTATTTAAATACATGTACGGATATGTTTTAGTGAATAAACTGTGAATTATCAAACACATCTTCCACCCGGCTCTACTAAAACTGTGCATGTACACTATTATTAAGTAATTCAGTCAATTTAAAATTAGATATATAAGACTGAACAGTTATACAAAATTTACATGATTAGTGGTGCCATATATTTATATATAGTATGGTAAAGACTTACATTTTGTTATATTATAATCTTATGAAATTTTAAACACTATGTGTATTGTTCAAAGTTGACATCATTTAAATAATATTATTTTACAATTAGATCATAGTAAACTAACGTAATACTCAAGTGTTGATTTTACTACATACTTAAGATATTATCTAATCGGTTTGCCAAATTGTTATTGGAAAAAGACATACTCGTGCCAACGTCAGAATCTTATCTGAATTAATTCCACTTCTCCACATATAGTAACAACTTGTATTAATCAATAATTTATCAAACAATCTTCATTGTTTAGAAAGAAAATAAATGAAGAGTATCTACGATTAATGGTCGTCCAAATCCATTTGCTTTTTTTGTGAGTCACACTCTCTGAAAATACTTTCTAGAAAAATTTAAGCCTGAATAAAAAAGAATTAAAATAAGAATGTTAAAAAACAGAAGCAACAATAAACTTCAACACACTATCTGAGATTCCGGCTGTCAATTCAACACCACCATTACTCATGTGGAATACAGAGAACTAGGTTAAACAGGACTACTCAAAGCAATTAAGACAGGTCGCATTGGAAACCAGTAACGTCTAAGAACCTATAACCAATCACCTTTCAGGATCAGGTGTTCCACAATTTCTGTGCCTACTGATCTGGTAAATCAGGTACAAATGCACCTTCTAGTAATAATAGCTGCACTTCAACATTGTGGAGAGCTAAACTCATACTACTCAAAACTATCGATAAACAGCTGCAAGAATTGGCCAGAACAAAAATTATACACCTCTAATATAGATGACTGGAGATTGTGCCATCCCAGGAAAAGAAAAATGGCTAACTTAGTCCTTCGGTTTCATCCGGAACCAATAACAACTGAAACTCTCACTGTATGCTACAAGGAGGTAAGAAGTAACCTAAACAGAGAAAGATTGAAATTTGCGTCAAAATCACTTTAAAGATTGCACGACCTACAGATATACATTAAGCTCAACACATACATGAAAATTCAAACGTTTCTCTCTTGGCCGAGCACAGGGCGCATAGTAGCACAGGAATATTTTTGGTTCAGAATACCAACGTGGCAGATTCACCATTAAGTATAGGATGAAGACAAGCTGCAGAAAACTTGGAAAACATAACTTTGGAGTATGTTGCGGGTGACAATTGTCTTAGAAAGAAACTTAAGAAATTGAATAGCAAACTGCCAATAATTCAAACAATCCTTGTTTCTCCAATGTTACTGAAATTTGCTTCTCAAATGCACAAGATAAACAGTGCTTTAGATATCGACAACTAAAAAAGTAACAAGCAAAAGGTATATTCTAATTTGCAATCTAATACAAAATGTGCAAACAATTTTAGAATTCATTCCATCAAAATTCATACTCACACATTTAAAAGTTTATTATTGCCAAACTTTCAAGGTTTTCACACATTTTTTTGGGCGACCTTTTTTAAAAAAATCATGTAGGTATCTAGAGATGTTGAGGAATTTGTGAAACACATTTTACTCTCTTTTAAATCTCTTGCGTTTAATATGTTTAAAAAATGTATTAATATTATTTCAAGCTAATATATTATGTTTTTGGAACTAGCCCATCGTTCCAAAGTGAAAAACTAACAAGTATCCGGATTAAAACACTCTATATTTTATACAGTTGAACTTAGTTTTAACAGTCTCGGCTAATGCGTCAATTCAGACATAGTGTAAATTTTTTTAGGTCCGGTCAAATCGTTATCTTTTAAATTACTATAAACCCCTGTTTTAGCATCAATAAATAATTTACCACTCGGCTGTAACGTCATAAATCTACAAAATCTACATTGAATTCAGTTTTTTCAGAAATCGGAAAATGTTAAAATTCCCCCTTTCTTTTGATTTCGAGCCGCCTATTTTCTCCCTCCTCAGAATTAAACCAGGATATAAACAAATATTTCTTCACACGTAAAATCTCCGGCAAATCCCATCAAAGTCGGTAGAGGGGACGACTTTGGTTCCACTACAAGCAACAATGCTAACCCTCCTAAGGACAATTCACACGGTATGCGGTGACAGTTGTGTGCTAGTGTTACTAAACCCATGACCTTGCTGGGAAAGTGTTCGGACAATAAAAAAGCGGCGAGACACAATCGTATAGCCTGGCGAAACATTTACTTAGTTGTGATCAGACAGTTGTCTCCCCCCCCCCCCCACAGTAATGTTGACACTTTAAAATTGTTGCGTGTTTTTTAATACAGTAAGTTTCTGTTTTAATTCGTACTGTAATTTTAGTGTTTTTAATGCAGTTTGTTAATTACATACTACATGTATTTTACTAATTAAAACTTCACACATTAATCAATGTTACCTAATTTATAATTGTAGGTGACCTCAGCTCCAATTATTGGGACCCTACTGTACATTAAAGGAAAATTATAGTGTTTTTATTTTTAATAAACGTCACGAATAATGTTGCCAATAATAGTAATACTGTATAGTTGTTTGTCCTTTCACTCAAGGTAACAAAAATATGATTTCCTGTTGGTACATCTTTATAACGTAACTTGGACGTAGCGTCAACATTTGTTCGGTCCCTTCGTTGACACTATAACCAAGTTCAACTGTATATTGATTTGGGATGATTAAGGTGACATATTGAAAGCAAAGATCTAATCAATGTCTTAGATTTAACAGATGTTGAGGAATTTTTAAAACTACTCATTCTTAAAGTGATGCATTTGAAAAAAAAAACCATTTTTTATTGTTGACACATTTTACCTTTTACAACTCTTTTGAAATTGTATTTTTTTTAAATAAAAGAAGCCCTTTTTATTCTTAAGGTTCCATTTGTTGACATTGATTTACTAAATAAATTGAGTAGTTTCAAGTTTTGTAGTAACAAACATTTACAATAACAAACTCATACTTCTTCATTTGTATTTTAGAATAGTGTTCTAATAAACTAATTTGTACCCCAGTGAACTTATAGTATTATACCTTATAGAGTCCACGAACTCCTTCCACTTTGTATATCTTTCTAAGTGCATCCATCATTCCATAGTAATGCTTATTACTTGAAACTGGAATATTGGAATCAAGTCCATATTGTAAACACAGTCTAAAAATAACACAAACAATGTATTAATGGTACAATACAGTACTTAACCATATTAACACAAAAGTAATACAATTAATTTCAATTTAACCAAGTTATTAAATTTTAATTAGTTATTTTATTGGGTGTTAGGATTTATTTTACTACGAAACCGACTTCCAATAAAACAGTTTCCAATAAGAAAAGTCATATTACCTCAAGGGGGAAAAATAGATGTAAAACTAATTTTTAAGACATTAAACAAAAACTAGTGGACATGGCAATGCTTCGCTATTGCTTGATTTACCTAACCTAAAATTATATTCAGTTTTTGATCCAAATCAGTTGTTGATCAAAATCAGCTGTTTTAAGCTTTTCATACGAACAGCTGTTTTTTGTGCCCCTGATAAAATCAAAAGAAATCTTTCTTCTTCTTCCTTAAGATTGACCTTCCATAAGATTAACATGGCAACTTTGAGGGCCACTGGGGCGAAGCCCTTAACATACATTGAGCTCATTTTAAGGGAAGCACAACTTCAGAGTGAGCTCTGTAAAATGACACCAAAAACATCAAAATCGGTTAAAAACTCTAGGAGGAGTTCTACTCACAAAATAACCCCTAGCAAATTAATTATGTAATAGATAGATTACAAACATTTTACATTCCTACAATTTTATCTGACTTTTTTTGCAAAATCACAAAACCATAACTAAAAGCTTTGATGCTACAAAAATAAATTCTATTACCTTTCAAAATTAATTGAATCTCATTAAATTGATAACACATTTTCAAAGTATGCATACATTTTTTTTAATAAAGTGGTAAAGAAGAAAATATATCAATAAGGAATACAATATTCTTGATTTTAAGTAAAAACATTCTCTACAAAACAACACAATACAAACCAAGAAATACAAGGGCCGTTCAGTAAGTCCATAGAAAATCCAAGATATGGCACGCGGATCACCGAAAATCGTTTGTTTTTCAAAAGCATTATTTCTGTCGTCAGATGTTAAATTTTTAGCTTTACAGAAAATTTGGTTTCATTGTTGTCGTCGATTGAAGCAGAGAACCTTTGTTTATTTTAAAAAATGTAAAAAGTGAGTTAAGAGCGGTGATAAAACATTTATATTTGAAAGGCTTATCACCGAAATTAATCAATGCCGAGTTTTATGAAGTTCATGGCACATCTGGCCCTGCGTTTGCCACGGTTTATAATTGGGTAAATGAATTTAAATGTGGCCGTACATCAACAAAAGATGAACATAGTTTTTGGGATGCAAGAGGAATTATTTACATGATTACTCTGAAAAAGGAAAAACAATAACTGGAGAGTATTATGCATAGTTATTGCATCGGTTGAGTGAAGAAATCAAAACTAGACTCCCTCATTTGAAAATGAAAAAGTCCTCTTTCATCAAGACAATGCACGGGGCTTCATACCTATGCAGTTTCAATGGCTAAAATCGAGGAATTGAAGTTTGAATTGTTACAACATCCATCGTATTCGCCAGATTTGGTCTCCAGTGACTTTTTCTTATTTCCAAACTTGAAAAAATGGCTTGGCGGACAACGGTTGGGGACGAACAAAGAAGTCATCTCCCAAACAGATGCTTATTTTGGGGACTCTCTGAAATCTTAATTTTTGGACGGGTTAAGAAAGTTGGAAAACGCTTAGAAAAGTGTATAGAGCTAAAAGGAGATTATGTTGAAAAATAAAAAAAAGTTACCCAAAATACTTTTTTTTGTATCTCTTTCCAAAGGATTTATTGAACGACCCTCGTAGATTGGTAGCATAGACAGTACATCAGCTATGATGACAAAATTCTACTCTGAAGATGTGACAGACTATTCGATTAGCAAAACTTGTTTAGCTGTAATGAGCCAATCCAGTGTGTAAGTTTATATAACTCAGGGCTGAGTTACATCCAGGTTTAACTGTTTATCAATAAATAAAGTAGATATTTGAATTGTTCATAATTTGATTACCTTGTTTTTACAACCCAAACTGGGTTTGTCATGATGAGGGTAAGAACGCCAGCTTCAGCCGCAGCAACCATGTGCATTGTTGGACCTAAAGGTGTTTTTGTATTTCCACCTTGAATCCAAGTTTTTATGGAACTGTAACTGGAAACACACAGAAAAGAAAGAAATCTTTATATTAAACCAGTAATTGTTATTACATCAAGGATTATACATACATTCGTAATAACTAAATACTTTTAGTTTATCCTAGTAAATTATACCTTAGAGAAATTGTCTTACAGTGTAGGTTACTTAATGATGGTTATGGAATGTCAGACCAAAAACATAATGACATAGTCATTATATCATTCTTGATTGTGCTTTTCTTGGAAAGCAATTGTTGTATTAAATTATATATATTTGTGATTTATCTAGAATAACAAAATAGATAATCTATACATATAAAAGGCAAAGCCCTCACTCACTCATCATCACTAATTCTCCCACTTCCCATGAAACTAGGGAGATGAAATTTGGCATGTGTATACTTTGTGATGTAAATAGGAAAACTAAAGAAATTTCATTTTGATATTCAAATTTTTAGGGGTAGTTTTGGGGGTTTAGGGGTAGTTTTGACTGATCACAGTTTCTCAAAAACCATACCACCTACGAACTTTAAATTTGGTGCAAATATTGCTCATAGGCACTAGAGGCACACGAAGAACGGATTTAAAAATATTTTGCCTGTAAGGGTTGTAACAACCCCTAAATCAATATATATTGTTTGTTATATATCTCAAAAACCTTACCTCCTAGGAACGTGCAATTTAGTACACATATATTGTTCATGGGTACTAGAGACACAATAAGAACGGATTTTAAAATATTTGGCCTGTAAGGGTTGAAACAACCCCTAAAAGAATAAATATTGTTTGTTATATATCTCAAAAACCTTACCTGCTAGGAATGTGAAATTTGGTACATATATTTGCCACAGGCGCAAGAGGCGAACTAAGAAAGAATGTTTAAATAATTGGCCTGTAAGGGTTGAAACAACCCCTAAAACAATAAACATTTTTTGTTATATATCTCAAACGTCCTACCTCCTAGGAACGTGAAATTTGGAACGCATATTGCTCATAGGAGCTAGAGAAGCACTAAGAAAGAATTGTATAATATTTGAAATTTAAGGGTTGAAACATCCCTTAAAAAGTATTGTTTGTTGTAATTTCCTTAAAACTAGGAATCTAAAATATTGTACATTTATTTCTTACACGATGCACATAAAAAGTAAACCTGTTTTAAATTTTGTGATGTTCTGCTAAAGGGTGAAAATGTAATAACAACCCCTAAAACTATAAATATTAATTGAATACCGCCTAGGAACGTGAAATTTGGTACACATATTGCTCATAGGAGCTAGAGGCGAACTAAGAAAGAATTTTAAAATACTTTTCCTTAAAGGGTTGAAACAACCCCTAAAACAATAAATATTGTTTGTTATACTTTCCTTAAAGCTAGAAGGCTGTAATTGTTTACATTTATTTCTTACAAGATACCATATAAAAAAATAAACCAGTTTTACATTTTGTCATGTTCTGCTAAGTAAACATGGAGTAACAACCCCTAAAATTATAAATATTATTTAAATACCGATTAGGAAAGTGCAATTTATACAATACACAACTTGCTCATAGGTGCTAAAGGCGCACTAAGAAGGGATTTTAAAATATTTATCTTTTAAGGGTTGAAACAACCCCTAAAACAATAAATATTGTTTGTTACATATGTCAAACACCATACCGCCTAGGAATGTGAAATTTGGTACACATGTTGCTTATAGGCGTTAGAGGAGCGCCAAAAAAAAAAGGATTTTAAAATATTTTCCATTTAATGGTTGAAACAACCCCTAAACAATAAATAGTGTTTGTTATACTTTCCTTAAAGCTAAAAAGCTGAAATTTTTGTACATTTATTTCTTACACGATACATATAAAAATTAAACCAGTTTTATATTTCGTTACGTGCTATTAGGGGTGAAAATGTGATACAACCCCCAAAAACAATAAATATAAATTTTTATACTTTCCTTGAAGCTAGAGAGCTGAAATTTTGTACATTTATTTCTTACAAGATACGTATAAAAAATAAAATAGTTTTACATTTTGTTACGTGCTGCTAAGGATTGAAAAAGTAATAACAACTCATAAAAAACAATAAATATTAATTGATATTATTTCCTTAAAGCTGAAATTTGGCACTTATAATTTTATGAAAATATTTTGAACGTAAGCTGATCAAAACTAACCTGATCTATGCATTTGCATATTAAAGACGTATCTGGGTGATCTGTAAACATCCAGCTAAGACTGTGATTTACCAGTCTGTAGATTTAGTGGTTGAAAAAGAACACACTCTTCACTCTGAATTTTTTATTTTTTTATTGATTTAATTTATTTAACACACATAGCCTACAGTGACAATTTACGGGCAACCAGTGAACAATAAGTACCAAACTAATTGAAAATACATGTTATAATTCATTTTCGTAAAATAATAGATAAAAGAAAATGAGAGAAAAGTATTACAATTAATTATGAATCATAGTGATAAGGACGTAGCAAAAAACAAATTGCCTGTAGCGAAGCACGGGTTTTCAGCTAGTTTAATATAAAACGTTTCATTTACTGACCTTCAAAAGACTCGCTTGTTACTCAAAACACGTCCGCTGTTTCTACATTACAGTGTCATTGTCGAAGACAAGAATATTCTCACATTACATAACACATAGTTCACATATAAGAAATGAGACAAAATATTTTTTTAAATATTCACCATTTTTGGGTTGTTAAAATACCTACATGTATATTATATCATGGTTAATTCTTGAAATAGGTCCACTGACAGGCCGACTTTAACAAGTTCATGTCAAATGAGTTCTGAGTAAAAGCAACTGTTTTAAAGGTTAGTAAACATTTTTTTATGAAATAAATAATAGTCCAGGAAGTAGGAATTATCAACATGAACAAGATAATTTAAAATTATATACTTTATGTATAGAGTTTTCCATTCAGTTTTATAGGTACAAAATGTCAATCATAATATGTAGTTGAGATTTTTTGAAAGTTCATAAAAAGAAAATTAGAATAAATGATGGTTTCAATTTCAACGAGTTAAAAACATATTTGTGATGAGCCGCAGGATAAGGGACCTTATGATACATGAATAAAATTTTCAGTGGGTACAGCAGTTATAGTGAATAAATGTCAGAAAAATCGATTTTATGTTTTTGTTTGTTTGGGTAGACCATATGTTTTTGTGCTAGAAAACATATGTTATAAAGCATTTTTCTTATTGGAAGGTTTAATATTGAAAATTCTAAACCCTTGCACAATAAACAAAAGGGACCTTACGATACAAATGCAAATTTGCATGGTGTATCATAAGGTCCCCTTTCTCAAAACCATCCAATTTCAATAATTTTACATTATAAAAGGTGTTATAATATTCCAACAGACATATAACTCTGCATTATCAAATTTTAATTTTAATCCAATGGTGTTGTTATGGCTTGGATTAACAACAATCGTCTTCTGCAATGAATCAAGCAAAAAATTGGATGTACTTGAATACTGGATTGTTTTAATGTTGATTTCTTGATAATGAGTCACAAAATTGGAGAGATTATTAAGAAGTATGGGAGGGAAGATATCACTGATAACATCAGGAAGGTCTGTGAGGATCATAAAACGATCATAAAAACCTGTTTCTTTAACAATCTTTAAGAATGTATGTAAAACAACACACAGTAAATTTTTGTACATAATTAAGTAACATTTTTGAAAGAATTGCAACCTTTCTAGAAAAGTCATTAGTACCACAATATTTCTTTTAATTACCACAATATTTGAAAAGGGGAAAATTAAATAATTAAAAAAAATTATTTATCAAAATACTTCGGCATTTTATTAATTCCAGCCGAAGTAAAATTAAAAATTAATTTGAAAATGTATAATTTTGTATTTAATTTTCCCCTTTTTAAATATTGTGGTAATTAAAAAACAAAAACAAATTCTGAATGATCAGATAACAAGTAAGTAAGTCTAGTATAAAATTGCAAATGTCTCAATTTTGAGCTGTTTGAAAAAGCAAAAAATTGTATGCGATTTCCCCGGAAACGTGCTTTTTCATAAATGTATATAAAATCCTGTAGACTTAAGTACTTTAAAAAAATAATATTAAGAAGTTATGGTTCTATTCACAAAACAAATTCTGAACAATTTGATACCAAATAACCTAATGTAAATGAAAGTACCTCAGTTTTAAGCTAAGTTTAAAATTGCAAAAGTTTAAACGCGATTTCCCGAAAACAAAGATTTACATTATTATATATTTAAAACCACATAACTTTCGTATTGATTAAGACAAACAAATTTTTAAAATACCCATGTGTTCAGAAAAATGATCTCTGTATAGAAATGCTAATAACTCAATTTTGACCATGTGTATCAGAAGGTCCCTTTTTCTGTGGCCCATCACATTTTTAAATTGGTCCATGAGAAATGTTTTACAACTTAACCAATCTTTTTATTTATCATACAGAAATGTTACATTTAAAAATAAATTGCGGACAATTTTAATGAGCCTTGAACTTTTATTTTCAAATTCTCTGTACTTTACCTTTCAATTGACAAAATAAATGTTAAATGAGTAGCTGTTTTCTTTTAATGAGTCTGTTATAGAACCGATAATAACAGGAGCATCTCTCCAATCTGACAACCCTACTAGTCAGCACACTGGTATGTACTTTTGAATCATCTGTGAGTCATAGATTTCCTGTCAAAATATCAACTTCGTCTCTCCTACACAATAATTGTTTTATCTTTGTTTAGTGTTTCTTACTGACAGTGGCTTTCAATAATCACATATTGCCAGCATCACCTTGTGTTAATTACGGCTAGAGGGCTTATAATTTCTAGCAAAATAAATGTAACAATAAAATAAAACTGGACATGCAAAACATCAAGTTAATCTTTTTTATACAAATTAAACGATTTTATATCAAAAAAGTTTAATATATTATGTTGCATTAACCAGAACAAAACATTTAAAATTATATACTCGTATTACATGCACTTAGGATTTTTTGACAGTGTAAAGTCAGAGTTATTGTTGTATTGTTCAAAGATTAGTTGTTAATTTACTATTTAAATGTTTGGCAGTGTTACTTAAGTTGGCTTAGTTTAATAGCTTGTTTTATTGTTTATTACTTAGGTTGGTTTAGTTTAATAGCTTGTTTTCCTGTTTATTACTTAGGTTGGTTTAGTTTGATAATTTGTTTTCTTGTTTATTTCTTAGATTGACTTAGTTTAATAGTTTATTTTCTTGTTTATTACTTAGAGTTTAAAAGCTTGTTTTCTTGCTTATTACTTAGGTTGGCTTAGTTTGATTGTTTATTACTTAGGTTGGCTTAGTTTAATAGCTGGTTTTCTTGTTCATTCCTTAGGTTGTCTTAGTTCAATAGCTTGTTTTCTTGTGTATTACTTAGGTTGGTTTAGTTTGATTATTTGTTTTCTTAATTATTGCTTAGTTTGATTGTTTTCTTGTTTATTTCTTAGATTGGCTTATTTTAATAGTTTATTTTCTTGATTATTACTTAGGTTGGTTTAGTTTGATTGTTTTCTTGGTTATTACTTAGGGTTGGCTTAGTTTAATAGTTTGTTTTCTTGATTATTACATAGGTTGGCTTAGTTTGTTTGTTTTCTTGTTTATTACTTAGGTTGGCTTAGTTTAATAGTTTGTTTTCTTGTTTATTAGGTTAGTTTGTTTTCTTGGTTATTACTTAGGTTGGATTAGTTTGATTGTATTCTTGTTTATTACTTAGGGTTGGCTTAGTTTAATAGTTTGTTTTCTTGGTTATTACTTTGGTTGGATTAGTTTGATTGTTTTCTTGTTTATTACATAGGTTGGCTTAGTTTAATAGTTTGTTTTCTTGTTTATTACTTAGGTTGGCTTAGTTCAATAGCTTGTTTTCTTGTTTATTACTTAGGTTAGTTTGATAGTTTGTTTTCGTGTTAACTAGTTTTAGATATAGTTTTTTAATTTATGGATTTGGTAGGATCTGGCAATAATGACCTTTAGGTTTTTCTTCCGAGAAAAATCTTCTTAGTTAAGGTTAATTTGGGTGTAGTGTAGTTCTACCTAGTACTTTTATTTGTATTTTGTCTTGAATTGGAAGAGAACACAAATACGAAGAAATGATACATTTAAATTGTATGGCAACAAGTGAGTCACCATTCGCAGTTGGAAATGTTAAGTTGAAATAATGTTTAGCATGATATTCAATAAGGACTACTGGAGTAGTCTGAGACAGTAACAAAGTATCAATGTTACTATGCGTGTTTCAAAATATTAAGTAATTGCAAATAAGGGTTCAAGCAATTGAGAGGCACCAAGAAGTTTAACAACAGTTAACTGAGTCAAAGCAATGTTAGCTGTGGCGAGATAAGTTAGAGAGTCGTTGATTATTAACAAATTCTAATGCTGAAAGATATCAAGACAGTGTCGATTCTAATAAAACAAAACAAAAAAAAAGCAATAACTTTTATTTTTAATTAAATCGATAAAAGTGTTTTACCACTCCATTTTTTAGGTATTTCTTTTTAATTATATTACGTACTGTGTTACAAAAAATTAATAAACTTATACTGCAGTTTCCTATTAAAGTCGACCTAACGGTACTCCATATTTACTTGAACCTCTATAGACTAAACACGTTCTGTTAGACAAAGGTTCAGTCCCTTAATTATTAAATTAGTGAAAGTCTACCGTTTTATCATTAACATCTTGCTTTAATCAACATTATTATTTGACAAACTATTTATCATTGACCATACACGTTTAGGATATAGATAAGGTTTATTTATCAGGTTTAAATATATAATTAGTTCATGTTATTTGTAAATGTTAATTCAAGTGGATGGCTTGGATATCATCTAATAGGATTTAAACCATGGTCATCACAAAATAGAAAAACAAAACAAAAAGAGATAAACAAAATCAGGAATACTCTTGCGTCTGAAGTAGCAAATTTAACCAAGCACTTCCTAAGCTGTTTATGTCATCTCATAAATATTATAAAACTCCTTACATTTTTTAAAAGTTGCAAAATTATTAACTAAGCTCTTTGTATAGCTAAATTTAGTTTAGTATAACTTCACTTATTAATTGAAACAATCATAAATGTCATTCAAAATAAAGCAACTATGAATTGGAATGAAAAATTCACCAAATATACAACTAGATTTAATTTCAACATTCATTGGATACAAACACTGATTAGTCCCTTATATGAAAGGGTACATTTTATTTTGATAAATTTCCAAGCAATTTCAATAAGTAGAAACAGTAGGAAAACTTGACTACATGTAGTTCAGCACTTGATATGTTTACCTCCATATTCAGTGTTCTAGCATGCACTACGACATGGGACCACTTTCCAAAAAGGCTGAGATTTTTGTTTTAAATGTCTTCCCTTTACACCAATTAGATTAATAAAGATATGGAAAACCAATGACAATAGCTGGGTTTGAACTGCCGTACCCTAACATAAAACTCGCCGTCTTCCAACTGAGCTACTATAGTTGAAAATATAACAAATTCTAAAATAGCAATTAACTTTTTACAATAATTGAATAGCTGCATATGTTACTCCATTCAATGTTTTTATACCAATATACTAACTAGACTTCTGCTTGCACAATTGTAAACAAATTAATTTAATCTTTATGTAGTCAAATTTACTATTTACCCAATAAAAACCTAATCAAGGGTTGGTTTAATAATTTGTAGAGTCATTTTGTATAATGATTTAGGTATTTTGTTAACTACTTAGCTCTCAAAAAGATTAATCATCCTAGCCTAAACAAATTCATTTTTAATATTGTATAATTACAATAACTAGATTATATTCTCAAACTTTTCTTCATTGAATTTAATAAATTTATGTTTTAGGTTAAGGCCGAATTCAAATCCATCTCAGCAAACTGTATATATTTAGTTCATTTATTTATTATGGTATGGATTCAGATGATAGTTAAAGCAGCTGGGATTACAATGCCAGTTATA
>JAGFPH010002333.1:171619-205119 GCA_018207615.1 Philaenus spumarius | reverse complement strand
GGGTCCAAGAATCTTTCCTGCTCTGCCTGAATACTCTGCGAGCTTTGGCACGCAAGATTTTATAATTTTCCAGATTTTCTCCTGTCGGTATTCGATTAAAAGTCCTTAATGCTTTTCTTCGTAAGCGCAGAGCTTCTTTACATTTGTCGTTCCACCAAGGAACTGGTGGACGTTTTGGTCGTGTTGAAGTTTTTGGAATGTTATTTTCTGCTGCTGAAATAATGGAATCTGTAAACATATCAACTGTTTCATTTATAGAAATATGTTGATTATATTCCGGTAATGCAAATTGATTTGTAAAATCATTCCATAAGGCTTTGTTTATTATCCATCGAGGTGTCCGGTTGTTCAGAAAAGAGGAGTCGTTAAAGGAAATTTTTATAGGAGCATGGTCGCTGCCATACAATTCTGACATCACTGTCCACTCAAATCTTGTAGCTAGCGAAGGACTACAAAATGACAAGTCTACGACCGTCCAACCTCCTGTCGAAGCTGCTAAGTGTGTTAACGATCCGTCATTAAGTAAAAACAGATCTAAATCGGATCGTATCCTCTCTACGCGCATACCCCTTGAGCTGCAGGTTGAGGATCCCACGAATAGTGATGTGCATTGAAATCACCAAGCAACAGAATCGGAGCAGGTAATTGATATATTAAATCTATCAAGTCGTTTGGTTGGACGGTATAACTTGGTGGAAATTATCTAAAGCCGGTTGTGGGATTTATTTTCCACTCTGTATATACAAAGTTTCTTGAAATCTGATAACTCGTCAGAGGCAATAAAAAAAATATAGCTTTCTATTCAGATCTGTTTACCGCTAACGACCTACATTTCCCCCTTGTAGACTTAATTAAAGCAAAGCAATAAATTGTATCCAACTGATCAATTAACAGATCCAAGTGAAAAGGTTAAGCATCCAATCGTTCAACAAGGTTGGGTAGTTTAAAAAAGAAGCAAAAAACATTTCACTTTCGCAGTTTCTGTTACATTTCACAAAGGTCATCTATATGAGTACAAGACGTAGTAAAACTGAATACCTTTTTAGCAGTTAGTACACTGAGTAACTCGACTGCATAGCGGGAGAACGTGATACCATTTTGGTAAATTACCATGGCAACCATTTGCATGAAATACCAGATAAAATAGTGATTCATTAGTCAACTTTAATAATTCAAAACAAAGGAACATTTAAGACTTGAAGGCTTTAAGACGTTTTAGGAAAAGACAGAATGACACGCACGTGTTGTGGAACTTGACGGGGTAGCTATCGTTTGGAGGTCTACCGTCAAGTACCTGGGCATACACATGCTAAACAAGGTCACCGAAGGAAAGTGGATCCAGAGATGCCTCTCGCCTCTGCTGGCACGGCGTAGCCCCTTGCCTGTACGTACTTAAGTTACAATCTTTCTTCTAGTAATGCGATCCGTGCTGATGTACGCGTCCACGAATTCGCTGGCCGCCAATTCCAACAGGAAGAAATTGGAGAGACTTCCGCCAGTGGCTTTACGCCGAATCACATGCCAGCCTTGGTATATGAGGAACACCACCATTTTAGGATCAGCTGGCATCCTTATCCTAGATGTTTTATACCCTAGATATAAACTGCTGCTGGATGCAAAAAACTCGTGCTATTCTCACATAGCCGAAATCGGCATCCTTGAAGCCTCGGCCAGCCGCCATCTTGCATGATCCGCCGTATACTCAAGCCTACAACGCTCCTACTTTGCAGCAAACTACATAATGCAATCTACGAATTTTTAATCTTTTTCAGTGAGTGTATTTAGTTTGCAGCTTGCATCAATTAGGGAGTTCCCAGTGCATGTCCGTGGGGGAGACGGAGGATGTTTTAGTGGATAGTACTTCTCACTTTCTTTCATGTGAGAGATAAATCCCACAGTACCTCATAGGAGAAAGGTTTCAGAAAATGCATTTCATCCTACTAGTCCAGTAGATATGTACATTGTACCTGGAAAAAATTCCGAAGTTAATGGAACTTTTACAGGTTGTTCGAGGGTGCTGTGGGATGACTCTGTCAAGTTTTCCAACTCGAGGACCCTGTGCTAATTTGGTGGGGGGGGGGCCGAAAAATTTTCGGACTTTCGTCGGTTTTTCGCTTATAACTTCTAAACTAAGCGGTTCTCGACCAAAACATTTATTTTCAAAGTTGTAGAGCAGTAAATTTGATACAATTTTGTATCCTCAAACTTCTTCCAAACCTAATATTAACCGAGAGACAGTCGACCAAAGTTAGAGATTTTCTCAAAATGGCAAAAATGGCAAACGAAGGTTTTGGCCATCTAACTATCAATTACCATCAGTTCTATGGTAATTATGGTAATCACTCATCAATATCGACATGCTGGAACACACGAGGGGGGGGGGGGGAGGTCCTCTGAGTGGTGCAGACCTCTTTAACCCTACAACAGGCAGACTTCACTATAGTGCAGTCACTCCGTGCCGCGACAATACATCCCATTTGCAACGCGTGATTGTGCGGAATATTTAAACCACTAAAAATCTTCCAATCTCAAAAAAACAAAAACAAAAACAAAACAAATAAAATTGGAAAGGCAATGTTTCAAACTTTAATTTTTGTATTTACTATTTCTTTTTAAAACGTATATTTACTTGTGTAATCATCGTTTAGAAATTTTACTTTTCTAAACCGCTGACGCGCGTGACAAAACTCGGTGAAACAAATCACTTTTTGTCACATTCCTAAATCGTATAATGGCTAAACAAACCTGTTTTGAACAGAATAACTGTATACCATTGAATTCGTAAACATCTGGTCTTGAAAAATCTGCCTTCCAAATTTTTGTCTCTCTTATAATTTCAATGTTATGGCATGCTTATGCCAGAGCAGTTCGCGGGCATAGCCTTGCATACGCAGCCTTAGGTGGGCTCATCATTGATCTGTTGGGGTTGGAAGAAGGAGAGCTGTTTGCGCTGGACACCGTTATTTATGCTTCTTACAATTCGAGGGTCCTTCACTAAAAAGTGTGACGAAAAGCTGTTCAGTCTTCTGAAGACAATTGAGTACCAACTGCAGCACTCTGGATTCAATATTTCCGTACGTGCACTCTCATGAAGAACTTCATCAGATCTGAAAGGACAGGTGACTGGAAACTACACCCACAGAAAATGCAATATCATTGATGGAGGGTTCCTGCTACATAGGGTGGATTGGACGAAGTCAAGCGAAGGAACATTCCAGGTAGTCTGCCAAAACTACGTGGACTACATCAAAATGCACTTTGAGAGCAATACCAAGTTTTTTCCCCCCCCCCCCCCCCCAATTATTACAGGGTCCTCGAGTTGGAAAACTTGACAGTCATCCCACAGCACCCTCTAACAACCTGTAAAAGTTCCAGCAGACCCATATTTTTTTGCTCTGTTTACTCGGGACTATACCGAAAGAAGAAGAAAAAAAGTTTTGAAGGCACGGTTAAATTTTGAAGGCAAGGCTAATAATTAATAGTTTTAAATTAGCCTTTTCGACCGAGAAACAAATTTCTAAAAATGTATGTCTATTTAACTGGAGATTTTGAGGTTGAGTCATACTAAGTTAAATGATAACGTTGTTTATTTTGTCATATTCTACAGCTTGGCAGAAGTAAATATTTGTTGGGGGCTAATTAAAAAAGTTGAACCTTTTCACCCCTACCATTTCAACCTCTCTTGTAACTCAGCACTAACCGACTGTAGGAATTGTAGAGGGATCGGCAATGAGCCGGTTAAAATCGATTCAGAGCTGTTAACATTTTTTTCTGAAACCAAGCTATTCAGAACTAATTTGATTGTGATATTAGTGTTATTACCTTGAGTGTTTGTAATGTTTTATATATTTTTAAAACATATACCTAAAATTATTGTATTGAGAAAATACTTCATGCTTTAAACTTGAAACTAATGACGAGAATTGAATATTCAGTTTTCACTGCTTTTCAAATAAATTCTTTTGTTTAACCAAAAAATTAAAGAATAAAGTAATAAATTTGTTTTCATGTAAATTTGAATATAACCTTCTCCTTTGTCATCTAACTTTTGGTACATTATACATTTATGAAAAATAATTATTACAAGCACAATCTGCAATCGTTTATATTGTCTATGAAAAAACAGATGGTGCAAAAATGTTTCAGTGGCTAATCTCAAAATGAACAGCATTAAATGACTGTTAAGGAAAGCTGGATGATAAGATACAATGTAATAAAGAAATCAATGTATTATGTAATAATCACACATATTGTACTATTAATTGTACTATTAATATTAAATGAGACATTTTGTAGTTGTTGCCACTCTATTGAATAAAGTTTTAAAAATCATATCATTCACTCAAAAAAACTGGCCCTACTTTTTGATGTCAGGCCTCTTAAAGCTTCAGGATCTAAGTTATGAGATACCCCACCACGCTACCCTAATCCAAATCAGCCTCAGCCTTAATCAATCTCGCATTTCATTAAAAATATCAGATTATACAAAATCTGCTAGCATTTGCTACCACGCGATTGCAGATGGAAAGCAAGCATGGAAACCGGGAATTGCCGCGTGGGTTGGTGAGCGAAGCAAGGAGTTGGCGAGAGCTATTAGCTCCACAATATAAGAAAATTAAAGTAACAATCTCGGTCTGTTCGCATAGCTTTCCATGTAAAAAATGCCTGTCATTCTCGCAAAAACTGTCATTGCGTATAAGTACGTCATCTACGTCCCAGTTACCCTCCCCCCCCTATTCCGATCCCAGTACCTCTGTCTTAATCAATCGCCATTTCCATAAAAATATCAGAGTATACAAAAATCTGCTTGCATTTGCTTCCCTGCAATTGTAGATGGGAAGCATGCGTGGAATCCATGGGGATTGGTGAGCGGAGCTAAATTAGTAAGCAAACGAATGTAACAATTAATCCTTTTTGAGGTAGGCTACTTAATTTTAAATCAGGGGAACTACGGAGCACAAAAATCCCGTGCTTGGTCAGTTCGCAAGGCCTTTCATAAAAAATTCCTGTCATTCTCACAAAAAAATTCTGGCCCTACTGCGCATGTGTCAGAAGCTATCGTCATTTTAGTAAAAATATCAGAGTATACAAAAATCCGTTAGCATTTTCTTCGCCTCGAGAGTAGATGGGGGATGCTGCGAATCGCCGCGGTGATTGGGGAGCAAAGCGAGCATGGACAGAGATCTCTAGTTAGTAATAAGTTTGTTTATTATCAACGATATCATTCCGTCATTATTTCGAGTAGATTTAGTTCTTTAATTAATTTAGATAAATAAATATTCAGAGTTTTAGAATGTGTAATGCAATGTGTATAAATCACCAAATAAATAATACATAAATGTATAATTATTGCCTTCTTAATCAATGTAAAATAACGTCTTATTTATTAGCGAATAGAAACGTTGCGAGTAACGTCTGCTTTCATGGGAAACATGAACTATTTTGCAGTGACTCTTACGGTGAGACCTAAGACGGAGTGGTCAATGTTTATTTTTAATGTCACCCCTTTTGGTTTTTTGGTCCCGTTTTCGTGTTCTGGGGACCATGATTGGTGCTTATTAATTATATATATATATACCGCACTCTAACGGCCGCATTTTACGCCCGATTTGGTACACACGTTGGTCTTCTAAGTCGCTCGGACGAGTTCGTTAGCCAATAAAATCCAACAACAAGAAGCACGTTTTTGAGCGGAAGTAAAATTTATTTTTTAAGAAATTTCGTAAAAGAATGTATCTTTTTTGGGGTTTGATTTAAAAAAGAATAAATATAGGAGATTATTTTTCACATTTTTTTTTCTTCTCGACCCTACGAAACTGCAAGGTAGGGGTTAAAACTAGCAAAGAGAGATTTTCCGCTGCGAGCGGAACGAAGCAGCCCGTTAGCCGGGGTTGGAGGCTGAGGTTGAAACAAATTCTACTAATATATTTCGTATTCGCAGGCAACCATTCACCGCCTTCGTGAGTAGACCAATTTCACAGATAGTTGGTTAAAACCCGAAAACATTTAAACTTTATTTCGGAAATTCGCGACACCAGTTTACCTTCGTGATGGAATTATTTAATTTTACATCTCATATTTCAAGGCCATCACAAAAGTCATAATCTACCAGCTAGACAGAAGCAATATGAGCCAACAAATATAAAACACCTTGAAACAACTGTAATCGCAAAGTTTCACGCCATCAGCACGAAACTTTCTGATTAAAATTGTACCGCCCGTCAAACTTTATCCATCAACCTAGGCTATAAAAAACTTGGACTTACTGCATTGCCAATTACTGCATGGTGCCAAGTGTTTCAAATACCGGCTAAAGAGAGACAGAAAATCGCATTTCTTGAAGTTATAATACAATGACAGATGTAATAAAACGAGGTTATAAATATCGTATATTTTATTTATAGGATCCAGCCACCATCTTGAATTTCAACTCCCATGAGAGCAATGTTAAAACGCGTAACAAGATTACTGGCGTAATAATGATCAGAAAATTATTCTGAAGGTGTAATTTTAAAGGTTAGGATAGTCCGAATGTGGATATCATTTAGTTTTTTAAATTTGTTTTTAACAAAATTTGTTTTTTCAATTAACTTAAAATCAAAGTTTGCGATTTTCCCCCGCATTCAATAATGCAAATATTAAAAAGGTAAAGAGCTCACCACATTCGAAGTTTAATTATCTTTCAAATATAAGTAATTTTAATAAATTTTGATAATTTATGACTAAAAAAATCCGCTTTATCGTGAATTTGTGTTCCTTCTCGAGTGTTTAGCCTGCACTCTGGTGGTTATCACATCAATTTGTTGCTCGCGGAGTAATAGGCTACTAAAATAATAAATATATCCGTTAATTTTGAATGTGTGAAAGAGAGAAATCTATGTTTACATCACATTCATTATCACGCATGCTCATTTCAGTACGTTTACAGTCAGGGTTACGTCTGTAACTCTCTATAGTGGTTTCCGCCTTTATGTAGCTGCTTTATTTTGCTAGCGGGAGAATGAAACGCACACAAACTCAATGCTAGTAGTGTACAGCTCTGGCATTTGGAGAGCTGCTGTCAACACAGAAATATTTTTCACAGAGCCTTAAATGGGTCCAAAGAAGATTTGTGTATTTTAACTTAGAATTTTTCACTTGATAACTAGACTTGATACTAACTCTCGAAAAGTATTTCCAAAACCTTAGATTCATAATTAAAACGCATAGACCATAACACATACGCTGACTTTTGTGGCAAGACGGCGGAATTATAGCAAACAGTGGTTGACTCACTTTAAAGCTGACATTATAATATGACTAGTTATCTGTTCGTCAGCTTTCGATTATTTTGTACTACGATATTTTAGTATAAAACCAATTGGACGTACAGAGTTCGTCATAACATAGAATAAAAATGCATTGATGTACGGTATACGTCAATTACTCGGTCAGCCGAGTAAAACATCCACAATAACATAAACTGCATTTATTCCAGGTACATTAAGAATTGTTAATATCTCACACGATCAATACACGCGAATGTCCGCAATTGTTGCGTGATTATGCGCTAGGACAGACGGCGGCAGGTTCGCCTTATCAAGATCTCAAGTTTGCATACACGGTAAACCCGTCTCTAGACTGTCTGCCGTCGTAACACGTCACAACCCGCATGAATAAATCTATACGCCTGTAACAACGCAACTCATAACTACGTACACGGTTGAGATGAAACTTCTAAAAGTGGATGCATTGTTGTCAGAGTGCCATGGTCATGGGGTATCATAACGTAAGGATGTACGTTGGAATTAATTACGAAGGTAACTCACGGTTATTTTAATGGTTTAGTAAGTCGACATACATAAACTATTTGCTATCTTGCAGTTCGCGATGAAAACAAGTTAAATTTACAAATGGAAACCAGATAGAAATCATAAAATCTTTTCTTCACTTTCGATAAAATAATCTAGGCTGCATTTTAGGAGATCTTAATACAATTCGATCACTTAGCTAAACCTCTGAGGTGAGTTGAGCGAATTAAAAAAAAATAGGTTTATATGGTTTACGGGTTCAACCAACTATTTGGGAAATTGGTCTACTCATCAAGGTGCTGAATAGCTTGCCTGCGTGTACGAAATATATTAGTAGAATTTATTTGCATATCAGCCACAGCCTCGGCTCACGCGCTGCTTCGTTCCGCTCGCAGCTTAATCACTCGCTTTGCGAGTTTGCACCTCGGCCTTGCGGCCACGGATTATGGACTGCGCTTTGTAATTTTGCCCGTCGGCCTCTGATCAGAAGCTGCTCCCACGATAAAATTCCCTACGTGGATTTGAACCGGGTATTTTACGTTTTCATCGATTTTGAATGAACCAACACCCGGTAGTTGGTAACAAACTCGTCCGAACGACTTAGAAAACCAAAGTGTGTACCAATTTGGACCAAATCGGAAAGTAAAATGCGGCCGTTTATTGCGAACACCATTGGTTACTTTTAGACATATATTATAAAGTAATGACACCTAAAAACGTGTTCTGGCGATCATATCGGTACTCATTAACCGACCATAGATCTCACCAAAAGAGTCACTGCAATAGCTCATCATTCCTGTTCGCTACGCAGGACCTGGTGTAGCAGCGTGAACTGAGCGTGTTACTTTGTCGAAGCCTATCATTTTAGTGACTTTCTACATTTAATGAAAAGAGAAAAATGTATGAAAAGTAAGATTATAAAAACATCACTCTTTAAACCGGTATAAATGTCTTTTTTTTTGCAATTTTTCTGAAATAATACATGGATATAGTTGTACAAATATAATTTGCACAGGAATCTACATATAAACAAAATGTTTACTCTAAATTCTAAATCGGCGATGGAAACCATGTTAACATGAAAAATATAACACGGAAATTAAACTGAAAATTGGCGTCCTTAAATTAAACAAACTACGATGGACATCGATTACATGCATTATGACAAAGTGAGTAACTACAATATTATTTCTCCAGAATACGTATTCATTATCCTTTCTGAACAATGGTATCTTGTCTAGTCGGAACTGGAGCCTTTCTCATACAATAACCCCGTCTCTTCTCTGCTTACCAAGGTCTCCTTACTAAGTTTAATGTAAGATATTATACATTTTGTATTGTTGGTCGCCTGAAGGCACACCCACATATCTAATTTGCATGTCAAAACGTCAATACAGGCGTACCTTACCAGAAGACCGAACCCAGTCTGTAATACAGGCTAGTCTGTAGTATGAGTATTATTCAAATCTAACAAGAACGTTTCTAATGCAGTTCAACTCCAACAACACCTCCCAGGTAGGCGTGATCACTGTCTCAACCTATTTTGTACTTCTGATTGAATCTATAAACTCAAAATTCGGTAAACAGGCAACATTAAATTACCACCATTCAAACTAAAATTTGTTTACACAAATAGACAATTTTTGAAAACAAAGTATACCTGTTGTGGACGATACACCATCACGCGATCTCTGCAAAATGTCTATATAATTTTTATTTTTGTTTTATTCATATTCAACTTAAAAGTTTTATAGGTATATACACAAGCGATGATAACGGCTCAGGTTTTTTGCCTTAAAAAAAATCATAGACAAGATATCTGCCGTAGTTTTGACACGATTATTTATGTAATTTTGAAATGTAAATTGCTGTAATTCTGAACATGTTAGTTGCCGTAATTTTGACACGTTAACGGCCGTAATATTGCCTCGGTAATTTTCGCAATTTTGACACGATAACTGTCATAATTTTGCACAAATTACATACTGTTGCATAAAATATACGGTCAAGTTTGTTATTGGGTAAAGTCGGACCAGGGGTAGAAATTGGAAGTTTTTTTATTTTTAAACGCACTTAATTTGGAATATATTGCATCAGTTTGAACTCATTGTACCTCCTTAGAGTAGTACCAACCACATAACAGCTCGAGGGGTGGAAAAAAGAGGGGTTGAAGAACAACAAAATCCTAACTCGCTTAGTGGGCATATTGTCAGAACCGTTCAAAGTTATGAAAAAACTTTCTAAACATTATCTAAAAACTGTTATCGAGAGAGATAAGCATTATACTCGCTTCGCTCTCCATCTACACTCGCAAAGAAGCAAATGCAAAAAGATTAATGAAAACTAATATTTCCACGGAAATGAAGATTGATCAGGTCAGGCGCACTTGTAGGGTGGTCAGGGTAGCGGACACCCAAATGATCACGCATAGTCATTTTTTATCCAATACAGAGATTTCTGGTACGACCAACCTGAGACCAAAATTAAGTCGTAGAACAACGATTCATTACTCAGTATACACGATATCAAACCCGTTAAAAATCATTGACATTTTTCAAAAAAATACCAAATATTTTGTCTGAAACTTGTTTGTATAACTGCAACCCTTAGCACAATAGGATTGAGTTTATCTTACGTGAGTAAATGAGGTGAACTTCTAAATCTACCTGCGTCTTTAGGTTGTGTCGAAATGATTTTTTATTTTAAAAAGTATTCATCAATTTCTTATTTTACATAGTTGAAGTAATAACTTTAAATCCTTTTTATTCTGTCTCGCATAAACGCCATGTCCAACAAATAAAGGCGTCTTTCCGGTTAGACATAGCCTATAAATATCCTGAAATTAGTTGAACTATCGACTTAAACTTAGTACCAGTTTCTGCCGAGGCACGGAAGGGGTTGTAAAATCTATACAGTTGTACTAGTCTATACCGTCCACCATCTTATAAATATGAAATCGCACGACGGACTAATTCAGATTCTTCAATATAGACAGATCGTGCAGCGTTACGTACTGAATAACCAGATTATACGGTTGACATTTTACAAAATTTTACCAAACCGTTCTTTACCCACTTTCAAACTATTTTCACTAGAGTATTTGACTGTACTTTCGTCATGTCTGACCTTATAAAGGTCGCAGCCAACTAACAATGCGTTCAGCAAATCACAAAAATGAAACTTTAAGAGAAAAACACATTCAAATAGCACCTTTCCACAAAGAAAATAATTCGATCACACAGCTGAACCGCTCACCGGAGTTGAGCGAATTTCCAAAATTAATTTCAACTAATTTGGTATTCGGTCTACTCACGAAGGCGCTGAATAGCTGCCTTCGAGTACGAAATATATTAGTAGAATGTTTTTGCATCTCAGCCTCTAACCCCGGCTCACGCGCTGCTTAGTTCCGCTCGCAGCGGAGTTTGCACCGAAGCCGCAAGGCCTCAAATATGACTCTGCGAACCAACTCGCTTTTTATGGTATTTTACGTTTTGACCGATTTTGGGGACCAGACGGGCTATAAGACACATAAAATAACAAAATGTTATTTTTAAATAATTAAAAACTACTATTTTTTTTTTAGATAAAACCACTAACAAGTTTCATTCTAGTACAAAAAATCACAAAATATTGTTATTTCCTGTCAAAAAAAAAAAACGTGGTTCAGGTTGTTGGATTTTGTATGATGCTCGCGCACAGGTTTCGAGAAAAAGGCTACGAACATCTATTAGTCGGGCATACCTCCATTTGATTACACAAGGAGCATACCACTGGAAAAAGACGTGACGTGACGGGTGTGTATAGCCGCACCTGTAGTCAGAAATTTGACATAGGTTTTGTAAAATATTGGTTGAAAGGGCTTCATTTTAGATATGTAGTGTTCAACATATTCTCCAAATAATGTTAGAGATGTCTTTTTAAAATGTCGATATTAAAAAAAAAGTTTTATTGCACCTAAAATGTTTAAAAACCTAATGTTGTAACATACTTGACCTATTGAAGATTCCAACTTTTATGAAACAGTGATGGGAAAAGTGTTTATCATACTGCATTATAATCGGATCTCTTACTGCACCCTAAAACCTATAAACGTAATTTTGGAAATTCGCTCAACTCACGTCAACGGTTCAGCGAATTATTTTCAGTTTGAATTTCTATCAAAAAATTCAACGCACGATCAAAACTCCGTATTATTTTCAACCATTCATTCTTATCTCTTTTATTGCGCTATCGAGTATCAAGGTCATCAAACTACAAAAAATCAACAAGATATATTCTTGTCCTATCACACGTGTTTATCACTTGGTTATTCTTAGATTAAGGGTATGCTGCAGTGGCGGCCATCTTGGGGTTTTATTCCGTAAAAGCAATGTTAAATTTAAGACAGTGACAATTTATTTCGTTTATTTTTAATCCTAAAATTGTGTCTCATTTTAACCACAATCAAAATACACATGCGCTTGCGTTTTTTTAATCCCGTTTGTTTGTTGAGTAATTAACATTATTCAAGTATCAAGTTTGAATTTTTTTCCCTACAGAATTAAAAATCAATAATTATATGTAAATCGCAAGCCGAATCCAAAACGTTATAAAGAATGTTTAGTTTTTTCTCACCACGCAATCACAAAAGATATACTGTATTATAAAATGGTTTTAATTGAAGCAATATTTAAAGCGCTCAGTCCACTGTTTGGATAAGGTAAAGCGCTGGAGTCGGCGGATGCTTTCTCTTTTGCTGGAGCAGACCCTTAAATTAATAACTACAAGACATATAAATTACAATGTAAAACTTACGTCAGCAGAATATAACTGACTTTACACGTCTCTCTTGTGCAATCAGCCGACAAAACACATGCACAGTACACTAGTATGAAACGCACTGCCAAAACAAACTTGGCACCCAGTTAACACTAACAAGTTTAACTTTCAGATCTCTCAAGGTTATGTTTTATCACTTAGACGTAACCTAATTGGACCTAATCAGTATTGATTTGTACAAAAATAATGCCAAGTCGACCTAACAACCGGTTTGTTAAAGTACACTGAGTGCGGTAAGAAAATATGTAAACGTATCGTAAATCGTATTTAAAAAGCAGTTAACGAATACTTCCGAACTCGCACGAATCAATCTATATCAAACTACATTCATACTATAATTATAACAACAAAATCCACATTATATAATTTGAACAGAAAAGTTGAATTACGTAAAAACTGTGCACTTACTACCAATATATACAGGGTGTCTCGCGAGAGGTTTTACAAAATAATTCATATCTAGAGAAATGTTTGACCGATTGAGTTCAAACTTGGCATGAAGTTTAACTTAACTACGAACTATTTTAAGAAAAATAAATGATTAAATACAATCATGCGTCTCAAAATTGAGGTTGATTGAAAATTTCAAACCTAAAATACTCAAAAACCGTACATTTTCACAAAAAATATCAAGACACTTATTTTGAAGCCTTTGTAAATTCCTAACGGATGGTGTAACTGTCAAAACAATCGCATGAAGGATAGTAGTTGTGTGTAATAATTGGTTTGTTCAAATCGGCATCCTAAATACTGTATGAACATATTATGCTGTTATTATTTTTTGAGGGAACCAAGCGTAAGGTCGTTTAAAATAACAAAAACAAAATGTGCAGAATAATTTCCTATATTTATTTTTTGTTGTAGACCTAACAAGTTTCATTTTAGTACGAAAAATTCTAAAAAAAAATTGTTACTTCCAGTCAAAAAACGTACTTTCGGTTGAGGGATGTTTTGACTAACAAACTAGTCCAAGCGACTTAAAAAACCAAAGTGTGTACCAAATCTAACGTAATATGCAGATGTTAGAGTGCGAACACATATATACATTTATAAAGTAATGAAACCTAAAAACGTGTTCTGGGGACCATGATCGGAACTCACTGACTACTACCGACTTTAAGTCTCACCATAAGGATCACTGCAATAATTCATCTTTTCTAATAAACGAAAATTTAACACCGTAGAAAAACCTCTGTTTTTACGTCATCGGGTGGCTCAATGGTATGAAACAATTTACCCTGACGTTTCGCGACTATTTTTTGTTTCCCTGACCTTCCTTAACCTCCCCTGTCCTTACGAACCCTGCATGATTCGCAGGATGGCTGAATCGTCCAAGAAAATAATAAATTACATAGTCGAAACTCCATGGTGTAAGAAACTCCTATAATGGGAAAGAACAGGAAAAGGGTAATTTTACTTCTCTACAGTTCTGACTTATGAGTTTACTAAAATCCCCTCCGTTAAAAATGAAAAAAAGCGATGAAAAGAAAAAGTTACGAGTCCGTGTTACTGTACCGACAGGCACTACTAAACTTTGTATCCTTGGATGTGACATTACAGTGTCCAAGTGGAATGACATAAATGTTTGGAAAGCGGCGTCGAATCCTGCTATTACTAAGTTGTATTCTACTATCTACTTTATTTCTAGTCTAACTGACGTACAGTAAAGCCAACAATATAAAGTAATTCGGTCACGCATCTGAATCGTTGAGTGAGTTGAGCCAATTTCCAAAATAAAATTTACAGGGTATCCAACTCTTTGGGAAATTGGTCTACTCGCGAAGGTGCTGAATATATTAGTAGAATTTGTTTGCTCCTCGATCTTGCGATTTCGGATTATGAACAGCATCGCTTCGATCACGGCGTACAAACTCGCGAGCGGATCAGAAGCTGCCTCACGGTAAACTTCCCTAGGTGAATTTGAACCAAGTACTTTTAAGGTATTTTACGTTTTGATCGCTTTTGGGAGAAACAGGCGAGATATAAGATCGTATAAAAAAAAGAAAATGTGAAGAATAATCTACAGTGCGAACACATTTATATATATTCATAAAGTTTTTAATGACAACCCAAAACGTGTTCTGGGGACTATGATCGGTAGGCCATTCTTGACTACTCCCGACCTTAGGTCTCACCATAAGTGTGACTGCAATGGAGCTCATTTTTACTATGGAAATTCGCTTAGGCCTATAAGAAATACTGAAAAATCCTTTGGTGAAATAATAGACACTTTTTACTAGGTAAAAAAAGATATTTTTACTAATTCTGACACGAGACTTACAACAAGATTTTTTGCACTCTAAGGCCGATCGAAATTCCGATAAATTTGTATTCTAGTGTAGCCTATTAAACGTGTCTTGCGGTTCGAGTAGAGATGTCTACAATGATGAAATAAATACATTAAACAGGTTAGCTACTCTCTTCTGCTCTGTCCAAACAGCTGTTTCAACGGTACCAGAATATGTGAAACAGGTTAGTTAGGTTAACACTGGAAAATGTTTTTCTGAACTTTGTCCCACGATGCGTTCAAACTACGGCAATAAAACTGTGACTTTCAGACAACTGTAACAAAAATGGTCTTCTCAGAATATTTGTTTATTGGCAAAGGACTATGAATCTAATGGACCAAGCGAATGAATGGATTATTAGCGAATTTCCATAGGAAAGGTGAGCTATTGCAGTGACTTTTATGGTGAGAACTAAGGTCGAGAGTGGCCAATGAGCACCGATCATAGTCCTCAGTACACGCGCCATTAAAAATATTATATATATTTTAGTGCGTGTGCGTGTTCACACTATACCGGCCCCAATTTACTTCTGATTTGGTATACACGTTGGTTTTCTAAGTCGCTCGGACGAGTTCGTTAGCAAAAAAAAGCTCGTTTCTTGAGCAAAAGTAAAAGTTTTTTGAGAAATTTCGAACTAGAATTAATCTTTTTGGAGCTTTATCTACAAAATAAATAAATATAGGAGGTTATTCTGGACATTTTGTTTTACACAACCTTAGCCCGACTGGTTCCTCCGAAATCGATCAAAACATAAAATACCATAAAACTATCCGGTTCAAATTCACGTAGGGGCATCTAATGTTATTAAACATTATATATATAAATACATATATATGTATGTCTTACTATGTCTCCGCACTCTAACGGCCGCATTTTTACGCCCGATTTTGTTGAAATTTGGTACACATGTTGGTTTTCCAAGTGGCTTGGACGAGTTCGTTAGTCAAAATAATCCAACCACTATTATTTTTTTCGATAGGAAGTAAACGTGCGTTGAGATTTTTCGTACTAGAATGAAATTATGTTGGTGTTTTATCTAAGAAAATAAACATAAGACATTATTCCGCACATTTTGTTTTTTACACGCTCGTCTGGTTCTCCTAAAATCTATCAAAACGTAAACTACCACAAAAGTACCCGGTTCAAATACACGAGGGGAATTTTAGTGGGACAGTTTCTGTTTAGAGGCCGATGGCCGGGATGAATCGAAGCAGTCCAAATTCCTAGGCCGCAAGGCAGAGGTTCTCACTACGAGCGGAACGATGTAACGCGTGAGTCGGGGCTGGAACCTGAGGTTCACAAATTCTACTAATATTTCGTACACGCGGGCAACTATTCAGCGCCTTCGGGAGTAGGCCGATTTCCCAAATAGTTGACGCCCTAAAACGTATAAACTTAACATTCGTTCAACTCACGTCGCGTCGGTGGTTTAGCTGCGTGGTCGAATTATTTTTGTTTCAAATCAAAGACTAGGAACAAGCTACAAATGTCTCGAGAATTTGCTATTTCTTAGGTCTTTACGAATTCCCAATAAACTTGTAAAGCAAAACACGAAGCTACCGCAATGATAACAAACCACTCAACTACGTCCTTTCTGCAAGATAAGCTTGTGACGTCATCTTAGTCGTGCCCATAACCACGACGTTCTCTTTGTTACCGCTTACATCGATATAACGCTCAGTTTGGGAAGAAATGTCACGAAGTAATGGAAGGATTTCTCACGGATGTAGTTAGAACGCATTTAAAACGAGAATTATTTCGATACGTGTAGAATCATCTGCGGTATGCGGCAACAGTCACTGCGACGCCAAATTAAACAAGTTTGAAACAGTTTTTAAGATCATGTTTTGACAAATTAGAATTGTAATGGATCTACCGTCAAATATACACCTCGTTTAAATGCATATTCCGAACGTATCAAGACCAAACACGCTTTACGAAAAGATAGAATTGACATTTATTTATTTATTTAATGATTTTTTTTACAAAAAAATATTTCTTTAAAACCGGATATATTACAATACATTGGAACAATTCACACACAACAATTAAACTAGCAGCAAACAAAACCGCTAACTACAAAAAAAATTTTGAAACCAAATAAATTCATTTTTAATAACAAACAAACGGGTTTTTGTATTTTACCCGTAACTAAAAAGATAACCGAGTTATCAGCTAAATCTCAAAATATCTCTTTTTGTACTATGTATTATTGTTATAGAAAATACGGAGAAATCATGTTTTTAGTCGATAAGTCAGTTAGCCATTTTCAAGATATTATATTATTATTATTTTGAATATATAAGGAAAAATTTTCGTTTTTGTACATGGGTAAAAAATGTCGTATAAAATATGTATCCAAAATTTGAGTTCAATATATTTCCTATATCCAAAGATATTGAGTATTTTGTAAAATAAATGGTGGATAACTGGAAAACAAAGCATTTCCGACCCTATGTTTATAAGAACTTTTTTCTTTATTTTCACTACTAGAACACGTCCTGAAAGTTTCTTCGTTTCTTCCTGAATCATCCCGAATAAAAATGAATATTTGTTTCTTTCTCCCGTATAGACTCAAAAACTACTAGACAGATTTCACAAAAAATTTCACATTTAATACATATTAATGCCAGGAGTGTTAATACTTAACAATTACTACAGTCTAAGGGGTTTAAATGTGATTGCTACCCCTATACAATAAATATAAATTGCACTAAATTCCTATAAGTTATAAAGCTGAAATTGAGTAATATTATTCTTGTGATTTAAAAACCATTTGCAATTCGATTACTTATGTCAAGCTATTGAAAAAGGATAACTACCCTTAAATTAAATAATAATTAAAACGTGATATCTACCCATTTAAAATAAATTGCATTAACATTGTATGCTCATATTGCCTAGTGTTAACGTTATAATCTCTTATTATGTAGATGTATTGTATATCAAAGCAGGTTATCCGTGTGAGGTTGTTGTAAGATCGAGGTGTTTTGTTGTAAAAGAGAAAGCAACCGGCGACTAAAGCGATTCACACTATAGTCGTATCTAAACAAAGCAATTTCGTGCAGCTGAGCGCTTTGACATTGCCTCATTTCAAACGATTTTATAAATCCATTTTTTGTAATTGAGTGCTGAAAAACAAACCTGAATATTCTTTATAAAATTGCTGGTCCGGCTAGTGATTAACTTTAAATTATATATTTTTTTATTGTGTAAGGAAAAAATTCAAACTTGTTACTTAAATAATGTCAATTATGTCAATTTGCACGATATTTAAAAAAATTTAACATGCAAAACGGATGCCTATTATGACTGTGCTTAAAATAAGACCTTGCAAACAATTTAAAGATACAAAAAAAAACCAACTAAATGGTTTTAAATTTAATATTGCTCTTACGGGATAAAAATCCTAGATGGTTGCCACTACAGCAGACCTTCTGAGTTGTCATTGATCCGCGGGCCCTCGGCTAAACTCGTTTTTGGGGTTTAATGTCCGTTCTTTAATACCCCTAATTATAATAATCAGCCCTGCACACGTTTCAGCTTTCGTTATAGTAAATCATTCCTGTTTATGTATAAGTAAAGCGTTGTGCGAGCTAAGCGAGCCAGCAATATCTCTCCAAGTTATCATCAACCAGGGTAAACTAAATGAAGCAACCAAGCAATCACAATTAATTTATTTGATCGCTGCTATATTTACAAAGCACTTCATGGCGTTACCACCTGGTACAGAACCAGAGATGGCCATTGGTTATCTCGTAGGCCTTGTTTATGTTACATAATATAAAACAGACCTTCCAAAGCACTTGCCAAAAGTAAACATATAACATCCTGTGTATAATAATAAATTCAGACTGAACACAATCAGCTGTTACCAAGAACTGGGATTTTATATTGCATGCACCGTATAACTTAAATCATCTCTGAACAGCTGTTTTTCAGCCTTTATTTAATACTTGTAAATCCCGTGAAAATCACGTGCAAATTAACTTGATACACACGAGAAAAATATAACTTCAAAATATTAACTTTATGTGTTTAGAACTATGACATGTTTTGAGGTTAGAAGTCGCTGAAAATGTAGGACTATAATGTTTTGTTTACTTCGTTCTTCAGAAGAAACTACTAAAGGCCTACAAGCAACAGACTGTTGCCGTATAAACATTTCAACATTTTAAATAAACAGAGCTTACAATTAACGTTTTACTCCAATAACTAACATACATTGTTTTAAACAAATAAAACAAAAGACCATACATTTTAATTACATGCTTATCTACCTAAATCAACGATTTTAATACCAGATGTTTTAAATACAGTTTAGGCAAATCTATATTATTTTTCACTAAAAACATCACTTAAGTTGTTTCGACAGTAGGCCTATATTTATAAACAAACCTAAAATAACACTTTTAAGATTCTATAAAAATATAAATAATTAAAATCAATAGCCCAAGATAATGTAGTTTAAAATATATATAGTTTCATGTGTGTAGGCCTAAGTTGCATTTTAGGCCCAACAAATAGGATTATAAAAATAGGATTTCTAACCTCAAAGCTGGATCATATAGCATATTAAAGTCTACATTTTAGTTCTTACATAATTTTGTATCTTGGTAGTTGTCCATAATAATTTTTGTAAAGTTAGCGGTTTTCGTGAAAGTTTGCATTAACAAATTTAAACGGAGGCCATTTTGAATAGAAAAAAGTTTGAATATTTTTTGACATGGGTAAAAGATGTATGAAATATGTATCCGAAATGTTGTTTCAATATAATCCCTACATCGAAAGATATCAAGTGTTTTGTAAAAAAAAATAATGGTGGATAACTGGAAAACGAAGCATTTCCGAACCTATGTTTATATGAACTTCTTACTTTTTAATTTCTTAAGGAATTTTTTGTCTCGCGATGTGTTTTACCTTAAGTAATCTCACTTAAATAAACAGCTGTCTTAATTTTATAAGGAAAAAGTCTTTAAAAAATTCATAAAACCCGTTATAAATTAAAAAGTTTTATGAGAAGATTAATAAAAATTCTTATTATTGCTAAATACACCTACAAGAACAAGTGGTACAAATTTCACTTTATTTGGTTTAGTAGTTTAGAAAAAATGGTAGGCCTACCCAAAGTTAAAAAAACGAAACTTTCTGAAAACGCACTTAGACAAAATTAACCTAACCTAACCAATATATATATATAGTAACCAATAGTGAAAATTCAGAATACAAAATAAAACATAGCAGAAAGTGAGAACTGACACTGTTGCCAACAACAGAAAAGAAAAAAAAATCAACAAATAATACAAATTACTATATAAAATTCGTCATAAGTAAAACTGTTACAAAATGTGACTCGTAAAATGAGCTGTTACTCCTTGACACTATTTTATTACATTCAAATATTAATAAAACTAACAAATGATTTTATAAACACTAAGTGTTTGATATCACTTGGTACAGACACTAACTAAGTATCACTTAGTTCTGTGTTGTCTGATATAGAAAGAAACACAAAAAAAAATAAAAACAGAAAACTGTAAAAAGAAAAAATTCACTGGCGGCTCCCCTTAAATAATTAATTTCATTTAAATAAACAGCTGCCTTAAGAAACTAAATATTTCTATTTATAACCTATCACTGTGTTGTCTACATTTTTACTTTTGATAGTGTTTGTTTTCATTTCACTTAGTATTTAATGTTGATGGTATATTTATAGTTTAAAATCAAGGAATGGCCAAGCTTTGACGGGAACACTAGTTTTTCTTTATTTTCACTAGTGAAATATATACTCCTTTTCTTCCTAAATCACCCTGTATATCTGAAGTCGGGTTTATTGTCAACAGCTGCTCAATTAGGCAAAATAAAAATATTATCAATTACATTTTAAAGCTGAAGGAACACTGATAATGTTAAGTAGAACAGCCTACGTGAGTTTCTCACGATGTCAATGTTAAATAATTACAGTACAAATATACAAACGCGGGATTACAAAGTCTGGTTGCACACGTCCGATGGCAATATTTTACCATTCAAACTGTCAATGTTTGTTTAGTAGGGTTTCCTACGCAAAGCGTGTGTTTTGATGGCCTTGAGCACAAGTCACGCGTTGTATAAACACAGCTGTTGTTGTAGAGGGTCGTGATTCCTTAACCTCTCCAAAGAGACGGCCAAGAACTAAATAAATAATAACCTTATGTACTGTACGTCAAATACTGTATTTGCATGATATAATCAAAACAAATGCGTTCAACACAATCGCGTTTCAACAACAATCTCGCCATCTTCAGTAAAGCACGAATACAATAATCTCTCTACTATATACAAAATCCCTAATGCGCATGCGTAAGTATCCAGATCACCGCAATTCCCACCACCCAACCCAATCCAAGTGCCTCTGTCATAATTAATCAAAATTTCTTGACAATATCAGAGTATACAATAATATGTTTGCATTTGCTCCACCGCGAGTCACCACGGGGATTGGTGAGTGAAGCGAGCAAGGGCGGAGCCATCTAGTTTATTTTATTGTGTTTAAAGAAAAACAACTATAATAATATAAAATAATTCGATCAAGGAGCTGAAGCGCTGACGGGAGTTGAGCGAATTTACAAAATTAAGTTTACATGTTTTGGGGTTTCAACCAACTATTTGAGAAATTGGTCTACTCACGAAGGCGTCGAATAGCTGTCTATATGTAAGAATTATATTAGTAGAATTTGTTTGCACTTCAGATTCCAACTCCGCCCGTCGGCGTCGGTCACGTAACAGAAGCTGACCCACTGTAAAACCCCTCTCGTGAATTTGAACCAAGTACTTTTATGGTATTTTATATTTTGATAGATTTTTGGGGATAAGGTCATGTAACAGGACAAAATATGCAGAATAATAACATATACTTATTTTTTTTATATAAAACGACAAAAAGTTTCATTTTAGTACAACGATTATTGTACCTATATTATTAAGATACTTTCTGAGGAATGACGATTGATTGGGACAAAGGATTGTGATTTTTATTTAGAAGAGAGGCAATTTTCAAGTCATAAAATATAACCAAAATGTATTTCAAACTGTTCAAACAGGCCTAGTAAAGAATAAAGTTTGGCAGAATTTTAATACTGATAGGTTGAATTATGATACAGTAAGACTTCTTCTTTGTTTGTGTTGTTTGCTGTTACCTAATCTGAAAACCCGTTCTTAGTAAAGAATAATTACCTGATTCTAAATTTGCCAATTTGTTACGGTAATAAATCTAAATACTTTCAATTAACGTGTGTTGGTTCAGTAATACAGGCCTAACCTAAAATTGCGTTAAGTTTATGATCCAAATCAGCTGTTTTATTTGTATGTTTAATTATAATACAGTAAGCCCTTTTTTTTGTCAACCTTACCTAAAAAAACTGATAGTTGTGAAAAATAATTAACTAATTCTAAATTTTCTTCAATAAACGTGTGATAGGCCACATCTAGAATTGCGTTGCTGGGAGTGAACCCCGAATTTGGACCATTTTTAGCCCTTTAAATCAATATTTTGCCAAATCCTTTCTTTGCACTTCAACATAGTGGTGGCTTCTCTAGATATCATAGTTTTGACTGTACGTTGATTATGAACCCGTCATTCAGGACTTCTTCTTTTAAATACAGTATATAGATTCGCAAAATAAATAATATCTTCAGTTAAAAGAGTCCAAACATAAATAATTCGACCACGCAGCTGGACCGCTGACGTGAGTTGAGCAAATTTCCAAAATTAAGTTTATATGCCTATGTTTTTGGGTTTCAATCAACAATTTGGGAAATAGGTCTACTCACGAAGGCGTTGAACAGCTGTCTGTGTGTACGCAATATATAAGTAGAATTTGTTTGCGCCTAGTGGCCTCGCGAGTTTGCACCACTTGGCTTCGAACCTGGTACTTTTATGGTATTTTACGTTTTGATCGATTTTGGAGGAACCAAGCGAGCTATATCCTACATTTATATTTTTAGAAAAAACTTTAACAAATTTCATTCTCGTAGTAAAAATCTCAAAAAAATTGTTACTTCCGGTCAAAAAACGTACTTCCGGTTGCTGGATTTTTTTGGCTAACGAAGTCGTCCCAGCGACATAGACAACCAACATTTGGACCAAATCGGACTTAAAATGCGGCCGCTAGAGTTATGTAGTGTTCTGGGGACCATGATCGGTGCTCATTTACTACTCCCGTCCTTGGGTCTTACCATAAGGGCCACTGCAATAGCTCATTTTTCCTATGGAAATTCGCTAATAATATAGGTAGCCGTGTTCGTTTTTAACTCAAAACCCGCTTTAACATGACAGTCTTAAATAGATGTGTCCGTGGTATTCAGTCGGTGCATGATACACATCACTGTTTATCGAATGATTGTTTTAGTAAAATTATCTTTCGAACTACTTACTGTATATTGTTAAGGTAGCTAAATTGTTAAAAATAAATTAAAATTGTATGTTAAGAAATAATACGATAGTTAAAAAGTCAACAAAAGTCTCGTCGTAAGAGTGCACTTTATTAAACTGTTATAAACTTCAGAATTCAATATGTGAAATTATTTTTAATTACTGTAAATAGGAATTACGTAGATATTGCAATGACGTAAAACTTACGTACGAATTTTACTGTAAAAAAGCAGCCATACCTGAAACAGAAGATATCAAATTAATTACCAGTAAGTGAAATTGAAAAGAAAAATATTTTTTAGTACAGCTGCTACTTTAATTAAAGCTAAAACACATTTTCACTATCTAAAAAAATAATAATACAGGGTGTCTACTAGATCATACAAATTTTATTTCTTTACTTTTTGGAGTCTACTTTTTTGGAAACCCTAAATAATAATTTAGTGACTTTATTTTCAAGCAAATCGAAATGTATATAGTCTTACGAAAATGTTCAGATGTAAAATATAAATCTTCGAAACATACTGGCTTGAACAGAAAACACGCCATTAAATCAATATGAACTAAAACGGTTCGTAAAACTGGCTAAATAATCCTGATCTGTTTTTCAAAACTATTATTTCTCCCTCTCCAGTTTGCTGGGAAACAGTTAAAAAAAACCTCTACTATTTACACGTATCGATCAAATAAACCGAAACTTTAAGCAGATTTGAACTTTGAATGAGTTGCCACACGTTTTAAATGGGCGATTTGAACGATACAGTACAAAAAGTGTGGGGCACAGGAAATTCAAATTCAGGCAGGAAAAACCACTGCGACTTACAAAATTATAAAGTGCAATGTCCATTTGAGAGGTATTACCAAGTAAATTGTTTTACATAGACAACAGCTATTGAGTTGAGCCTTTGAATTATTTACCACTGCCTACTTTATTTCGTCGATGTCTTCTTCTTTTACTATCAGCTGTTACATTAAACTTCTGGTTTATATTAGTACGTGTGTAAACCAATGAAGCAGAAGAAATCATCGACGAAATCAAAAACTCAAAGCGTCTCGCGTATCGCGAGTTCGTATATTTTACAACATCCAAAAAGTGCTCGTTGCGCCTAAAGAAGTTTTCAGGTCAAAAAATAACACCAGAAAAGGTTTTCAAAATTTTGCCTCGATATTATACATATTTTTTCTTGTGTTATATTATAAATATTGAGCTTAACTTATGAGAAGATATATTTGATAAAATAAAACCTGAAACAGAATGTCACATCTAATACGTTTAATACTAAAAACGCGTTTCAACGATAATATCGTCGTCTTTAGTGACACACGAGCTACAGTAATCAAACTATAACTGGAATTATATTGTTTTTACTTTAAAACACAAAATGGAAAACAGACTAACAAGAAATCGTGTCAGGACATTCATGTAGTACGTATCACTGTTATTATCTCCCAAATTTTGAATACATATTTTACGATCAACCTGTACTTTAAAGGCTAGTCATGCATATGTTTCTTTCTACAATGTACAGAAGCCTGCATTCAAAATCATTTATAATGCACCAGTCAGCACATACATTAGTAAGATTGCATTCGTATTGCAATAACAAAAGCATTACCGTCATTAAATGAAACTAACCCAGTTGCCTACATTCATTGTTAATGAACTTAATGGTTTTAACAGAAAGACGTTGCATTTCCGCTTGTTATAACATGCCCTACAACTATATTTGTATTAGCGAATTTTCCTAAGGACGGGAGTAGCCAATGAGCACCGATCATGGTCCCCAAATCTCGTTTTATGTCCGATTTGCTCCAAATTTGGTACACACGTTGGTTTTCTAAGTCCCTCGGACGAGTTCCTTAGCCAAAACAATACAACAACCAAAAACGCTTTTTTTTATTACAAGTAAATGTTTTTTTAGACTGTCTACTTAGAATTAACAACAGTTTTTTGGGTTTTATCGAACTTGTAGCTCGTTTGGTTCCCCCATAATCGATCAAATCGTAAAATACCATATAAAAGTAATCGTTTCAAATCCACGACAGGAATTTTACAGCGGGGCAGATGATACGAGTCATACCGGCCTGGATGCAAACAAGCGAAGCGAGTTTGTCCACTGCGAGCGAAGCGAATCAGTAAAAAATCCTAGGCTGCAAGGTCGAGGTGCAAAATCGCATTAAAGTTTTACAATGATTTCTTTTACAATTTTTTATGAAATTTAGTTCTCATAGCCGATATCAAGAGTAAAACAAAATACAATTTTTTTTTAATGATTAACCATTTATCATTCTATTTTATTTTTACTTTCTCACTATACTATAGTATAGAGAAAGTATAGTGGTCGCAAAATAAATCGATGTTGAGATTTTTGTGAAAATATCCATTTTGGGACCCCCTGAGTAAAAAAAAATGGTTTTTACAAAATGTCTGCCACTATGTCTGTATGCTGTATGTATACAAAGCTAGAGAGAAAACTATTCCATCGATTTCGAACAAATTTGCACCAAACATGTCAGTTAGGCCTGTATAGATGCACGAAAAAATGTTTTGAAAAACAACCCCCTTTTTGGCCAAAAAACCCTAAAAAAATCTGTTATTTTTTATAAAAAAAAACGGCTCTAACGATTTTGATAAAATTTGGCTTATTTGTAGCCCTTAATTTACTCTACCATATGCAAAAAACAACAGCTTTCTAAAAAATCTCGTTTAGCTAATAATAATAATAACTGATTTTGGGGGATTTTATGGCCAAAAAGGAGGGTGTTTTTCAAATTTTTTCAAAACCTTTTTTCGTAAGTAGCAAGACGTGTACGAATGAACATGCGCGGCCTTGGAGTATAAGAGAGTCCTATGTTTCCTGACTAATGGATTAGGGAATAGAGCATTCATTGTATATAATTAATCGTGAGAGTCTTGAATCTCTGGAGAAGTGTTTGCTAAAGTACCGACATTGATGAGTCAGTCTTGCTGTAAAAGTACCCACAAGTGTAATCAGTCTTAACAAGTGATGCGTGGAATTGCGTCGTTTAAAATCTGTAAAATGGAGGTAAATAGAGGTACGATCGATTAGTGTTAAGGAGATGTCTTCAATACTTTACGTAGTGGCTTCTACAGAGAATTGTATTCTGCAGGAGTGTATGTACCTAATAGACCAGTTAATTCAGATTTTTGAAGTAAAAACTTCCATAGGCGCACCGCATCCAAAAAGTTTTGCGTGCGGTGAATCGGATTTTACCGTTACGCATTTTCCGACACATGTGTATATGGCAGAGTATATAGTTTACTTGGTAATACCTCTGAAATGGACATTGTACTTCCTCATTTTGTAAGTTGTGTTAAAACAGTTTACTTGGTAATGCCTCTGAAATGGACATTGTGCTTCCTCATTTTGTAAATGTGTTAAAATATTTTAATTGGTAATACCTCTGAAGTGGACATTGTGCTTCCTCATTTTGTAAGTTGTGTTAAAACAGTTTACTTGGTAATGCCTCTGAAATGGACATTGTGCTTCCTTATTTTGTAAATTGTGTTAAAATAGTTTACTTGGTAATGCCTCTGAAATGGACATTGTGCTTCCTCATTTCGTAAGTTCATTTCAACATTTAACAGCAAACCGATTGCGTTATGACTTGGGGACTTGGGAATAGTTTGTAGATGAAAATACCACTTTCGGAAACAATGATTCGGAAACGAGTGAAAGGAAGGAGCACTTGAGTCGAAGCGGGAGTCTTAGGTGCAAACAAATTCTAGTAATATACTCGTATTTCGTACACAAAGGCAGCTATTCGAGCCTTCGAGAGTAGATCAATTTCCCAAATAGTTGGTTGAAACAATAAAACTTATAAACTTAATTTTTAAAATTCGTTCAACTCAAGGTCAGCCAGCGGTTCAGCGTGGTCGGATTATTATAGAATTATTGAAAAAACAAAAACAGTGAACACTTGGACTTTTAGGGTTTTTCGATTATATTTTGTAATTTATTGGATGAAACGCTATACTTTAAATAGAAAAGTTGTAGTAAATTTTAAACAAATTTTACTGTGCATTTTTTACTGAGAACAATCGAAAAACCACGAAATCATTTGTACCAATTATTAAATCATTTGAAAACTAGAGGGTTCCGAAACTGCTCGCTTCGTTCACAACCCCCGCTGCGATTCGCAGCTTCGCCATACGCTTTTTATTTACACTCGCGGCGAAGCAAATGCAAAACTTGGACAGTGGCACTATAATCAGTGTAGCTGTGGCCTAGATAGCAAGTAAGCCAGTAAATTAGCTAGCAGCGGAGAAGTTCCTCAACCAACTCTACTCTAATAGACTACGACCGATGACTCGCTTGTTTAGGACGACTTATAACCAACTACTCAGGAAGATAACGCTCTAAATTGTTTAAACAGTTACTATGCAAAGTCAATATACCCGAAAGTGCCCACCTTGTGCACAGTTAATCTACATGTCATTAACACATTTCCGAAATTTTTGCTTTTAAATTGTCGAAATTATGGATTTTTCAAAAGCTGAGATTCAAATCACACTTGCTATACCTCAGTATTGCAACTTAAGGATCCGCAGACCCAGCCACCATCAGACTTTCAACTCCCATAAGAGCAATGTTAAATGTGTAACCTGATTACTGGAATAATAAAGATCAGAAAATGATTCTGAATATGTCATTTTAAAGGATTACGACAGTCCGAATGTGGATATCATATAGTTTGTTAAATTTGTTTTAACTAAATTTGTTCTTTGACTTAACTCAAAATAAAAGTTTGCTATTTTTTCGTATACAATAATGCAAATTTTAAAAATGAAAAAGCTTGCCACGTTCGAAGTTTAATTACCTTTCAAATAAAAATAATTTCAATCATTTTTGACAATTTATGACGAAAAAATCTAACTGATTGTGGACGAATGTACGCGCAGAATTTGTATTCTTACTCGGGTGTTTAGCCTGCACTCTGGTAGTTATCACATCAACTTGTTGCTCGCGAAGGAATACTAGAGTAATAAAATATCTTTTGAATATGTGAAAGAAAGCACATAACACATATACTGTCACGCATGTGCATTTCAGTACGTTTACAGCCAGGGTTACGTCTGGAACCCTCTAGTTTTTCCGCCTTTATGAAGCTGTCCTATATTTGCTAGCGGAAGAATGAAACGCACACAAACTCAATGCTAGTAGTGCATAGCTCTGCCACTTGGCACTCAAGAAGTATTTTTTCACATGTGCCAAGCCTTAAAGCAATTAGATTACGACTTCCCAAAGTTTACAGTTTTACTGATATTAGAACCGGGTTGTTTACCCAGACTGAGGATGTAATGAAAGAAACTCTGATACCACTTGATATGTTATTTATTTTAGGAGATAAACCTTGCATACGAACGTGCTGACGCAAACTGGTACAGACTAACTAAATTTGTTTCTCACTAACAAACAAAGTAAACAGTAGGTAATGTTATTCCATTTGTCTAAGATAATTTTTAACAGATAAAGGCAGTTTGATAAAATGTCAACTTGAAGGTTAAAGTCAGCTGATATCAAAGGTGACATCAAACTGCTTTAGTGATTAAATACACACGAGCATAGAACAGGTGTTTTTTTGTTCTTCTGTAATTTGGCTTAATAACATTTGTAACAACGAATCAATTGTCTGTTCTTGTAAAAACTCATTTTAAAAGTAGGATTCATAAATATTTTTTCCTCCAGCTACGACTTCAAGAGGCTCATTATCCGGGTAGAAAGAACAACTTATCACCCGGGGGGAGGTAAAATATCCATATAAAAAACATTGAGTTTACTTGGTCGCCCTGTAAAGTATATTCAATGCTTTTTATCTGGTCATTTTTACGCTCGTTAATCATATTATGTTAGTAAAACAGCTGCTGAAGCAAGAAATGAATCAATGAAATTCTGTGTCTGTGTAATTTCAATTGTTTTTGTAAATATGAATATCCATGTTTTAATAAAGTTTCTTGTAAATTATTTACTGAAACTGTAGCTGGAGGGAAAATGCTGAGTGTATTAGGGGGAGAAAGTATCTTAACCGCCCTCAAGAAAATGACCGCCCTAGTTGCGCGGTAATATTTCCTTGCTGGGCGACAAAGTGATACTTTCCTCACTTAAGACACAAATAACTATTCTACCAACGTTTTGAAGGTATATCAACTTTATACACAGTATTGATGTGTCCTAAGTCGGTTTATTCCTAATCGTCTAGAATCCCAATTACCTTCATCTTCTTTATTACCTCCATTCTCATAACGTTCCCTACAAAAAGTGACCTCTCCCGACCTTAAGAGTGATTGCAATAGTTCATCTTTCCAATGGAAATTCGCTAATAAGCATTTTGTTAGCCAATTGCTAGGTCTAAGTGTAAGTCAATCTTAAGTTGTTTGTGTTGATAATATGAAACTTTTCGTCAGAATATAGAGCTATTTTATCAGATCAAAATAAGAGCATTTAAATACAAAATAAATATGATTACCATAAATAAAATTGTTTTTAAAAAAATCTTAAATGTTAGAACCGCTCCATTTTGTAGTTTAAAAATAGGCTACATTAATTGTTTTTAAAAGTATTTTTAGCAATATCCATAGGAAAGATGAGCTATTGCAGTGGCTCTTATGGTTGGTGGTCAATGAGCATGATCCTCAGAATACGTTTTGAGGTGTCATTAAAAATGTTTTTGTATATATGTGTTCTCTCTCTAACGGCTGCATTTTACGTCCGTTTGGTCCAAATATGGTACCCACGTTGGTCCCACGGACGAGTTCGCTAACAAAAAATCTAACAACTGGAAGTAAGTTTTATGACTGAAAATAAAACCTTTTTTGGAGCTTTATCTAAAAAATAAATATAAGAGATTATTCTGGACATTTTTTTTTTTTTACATAACCTTATATCTCGTTTGGTTTCCCCAAAATCAATCGATACGTAAAATGCCATAAACGTACCCAATTCAAATACAGCTTCTGATCCGAAGCCGACGAAAGGAATACAAACTCGCGAAGCGGGTTTGTCCGCCGAGAGCGAAGCAAAGTAGTCCATAATCGTAAAGTGGAAGGTTGAGGTGCGTCCTCGCAAAGCGCAGTCCATATCCCGAGGCTCGATCTTGCGGCTTATAGTTTTTCCTTTCTACTGCGAGCGGAACGAAGCAGCGCGTGAGCCGGGGCTAGAAGATTAGGTGCAAGCAAATTCTACCAATATATTTTGTACATGCAAACAGATATTCAGCGCCTTCGCGACTAGACCAATTTCCCAAAAAGTTGGTTGAAACCCTAAAACATATAAACTTAATTTTGGAAATTCGCATAACTAACGGCAGCAGTTCAGCTGCGAGGTCAAATTATTTAAACTTTCAACACACTACTGGAGATGTTTTCTTGAGAAAAACATCATGTCTCAGATTAACAATATGTTTGGAACCCCTTCCAACATGATACGAAACAACTTTCTCTAACCTACCTGACCATACGAAGTGTAAGTTCTATTAGAACAACATGTGGATAAAAGAAATGTTATTCCATTAATAAAATAATATTGCTATCTTGTAGAGTTTTGTATTACTGAATAGATCTTTTAAATTCTATGAAACATGTTACTGTATTTGCAATTTATATGTTGATGCTTCGCTTGCAAAATATGAACCTTTAAAATATTTTTTTTAACCTGGACTTAGCATTTATTGAACTTTTTTTGAAAATGATAACGGTTAAGTTAAAATTATAAGTTAATTATCAAGTTTTGGAAATAATTGATTAATCCAGAATATGCTCACTTTTATTTACATTGACTTCCAGGATATTCCTTTTATGACTGCACCTACACGACCGACTTACAACCGTCTGTCACAACGACTATATGGACACGATTATAATTTCGCTTAAACGAACTCCCACTTTTGGCGTATTTAACACGCACTTGGCCGCATATTTCGTACTCTCAAATGAAACCCTTCTTAATCGGCCTAATAGTCCTACGTAAAATCTTTCTTTCAAATCTCCTTATCACCTGAGTTCGTCATTTCCCACCACCTCACACTCATCGACAAATTAGTGATAAGGTAGAATTTTGTCGAAAAGATTATTAGCCACGTACGGTTGCAAACTGGATGTTCCATCAAGTAGGAAAGACGCAGTAGACAAGATCGGAGTGTAACATGTGTATCTCTTATCTTATTTTTGTCACAGATCATTGAACAACTTCATTGCATGAGTTCATAGACCCAGGTCATAGACTCGGAAGGTGCTTTTAAATGCTGGAAGGAGACAAATTTTACAGTGCCTTCACGATTTCAAACATTTTAGTCAAAATCAAAACTTCTTGAATACCTCTGCAAAAAGTCAAACCATCAAAAAGTACTACAGTATTTAATTATTGTCAAATTATAAAAACAATATTACCTATATAATATACTAAATTTGTTTGCACAGTTATAATTTTTAAGGTTAGGACAACCCGAATGTGGATATCATTTAGTTTATTAAATTTGTTCTTCACTAAATTTGTAACTAAAATTAAAGTTTGAAATTCTTCTTATTCACTAATGGAAATATAAAAAATGAAAAAAGCTCACCGCATTCGAAGTTTAATTACCTTTCAAATAAAAGTAATTTCAATAAATTTGGATAATTTATGACGAAAGATCTGCTTTATTGTGGAGACATGTACGCGCCGTATCTGTGTTCCTTCGCGAATGTTTAGCCTGCACTCTGGTGGTTATCACATCAACTTGTTGCTCGCGGAGGAATACTAGAAAAATAATATATTCGTTAATTTTGAACATATGAGAGAAAGCTGTCTTTAATAAACACATACTCAAGTACATTGTCACGCATGCGCATTTCAGTACGTTTACAGTCAGGGTTACGTCTGGAACCCTAGAGTTTCCGCCTTTATGCAGCTGCCGTATATTTGCTAGCGGAAGAATAAAACGCTCACAAACTCAATGCTAGTAGTGCTAGTGCATAGATCTGCTTCTTGGAGAGCAGTCAACACAAAAATATTTTGTTCACTCCTGCCGAGCCTTCAAACAACGCAGAGGTATCCCTTAATCAGCAGACAATGCAATATAAACAATAGCTATCTTATGATAAAAAAATTTGAATCTTTAAGTTATAAGTATTTTTACATATGTTGGCTATAAACTCTGTAGAAGTTGCTGAAGTGGTATACCAACAATTAGCACGTTATAGCAGTCACGCAACATAAGGCCAAAGTGTTTAGAACTGTGTCTACATTTAGCGCGTGCGATAAACATTCACGGACCAAACAGCTTAATTCTGAATCTATTGTACACACAAGAAATAGCCGAACAAAATTAGCACAGCTGATTGCTGAGTCGGTACATTGTGAGGAAAACACGTGCGTAGTTAAATCTAAAACTATGACTCGATTTAATCTGAAAACCACGGAAAACTTGTTGAGGGTATTCACTAGCACTTACTTCTGCGTTACAGCACAATTCTATAGTCTGTGGTTACAGCCCCTGGACCTTAAGGGTCGGCTCTATCTGTCGGCCATGTTGACTGACACTCCATAACACCAATGTTAAATTAAAATCCAAAATTTTCCTTTATTTTTGATCGGAAAATTATAAACCATATGTCATTTTAAAGCTATGGTCAATATGCATACAAATGGCTTTTTCAAAACTAAGAAAAAAATTTGTTTAATATTTATTAACAATTTAAAACATTGATTTTTAATATTTTTTTATGTTGTCACTATTAATTATAGCGAAAAACTACCAAGCCATTCGCATGAAGAATTTCGTCCCCAAGAGTTTGGTATTTTTTTTAAAACGCTATTTCAACAATTGCGATATAGGGTGATTTTAAATATTTTTTTACGTTGTAACTATTAATTATAGCGAAAAATATGTCATTTTAAAGCTATGGCCAATATGCATGCAAATGGCTTTTAGAAAACTAAGAAAAACATTTTGTTTAATATTTAAGCCATTCGGATAAAGAATTTTGTCCCCAAGAGTTTGGTATTTTTTAAAAAAAAGCTATTTGAATAATTTCGGGTTTTAAAAGGATTTAGGATGAGCAATGTCCGCGCAACCTACCGCCGCTACAGGGAGTCTCAGGTTGCTTTCTGTTTTACTAGAGCCGACCCTTAATCCTTTATTCACTCGCACTAACTTGATCTGCGCTACTACTGCGCCCTTGACCTCCTTCCC
>JAGFPH010002333.1:139949-171609 GCA_018207615.1 Philaenus spumarius | reverse complement strand
ATCTGCACTACAGCCCCTTGACCTCCTCCCCCTTAATACTTCATCCTCTTGCACTTAATTTATCTGCGCTACGGCCCCACCTCTAACATTAATCCTTCCTTCACTCGCACTTACTTCATCTGCGCTATAGCCCTTTTACCTTCTTTCCTTCTTCACGTCCATTTCACTTCTTCCAGAAATTCCTACTGTTATTAAAACACTCCGTGTAGACAGTGTAATAACCACCGCATCATTGTGTAACTTTAAAATTTTTGAAATGGAAATTTGTCCATCTTTTGGTACCGACAGAAGTTAATATTTTTGATGTTGTACGATCCGCTCTTTTGGATTTAATGGAGCACCCTTACCTGCGGTGAATTTAATGGAGCAAGTTTTCACAAGAAATAGTACCGTATACAGCTTTTGTGCGTTTCCTACGATACTATTCCTTAAAATCTCTATTTTACTGACTCTAACTTAATTCTGTTATGTATTTTCTGGGACTCTTTCTGGAGTCATGCCTTTTGGAGGAACTTTTGCCCTATTTGGAACTAACTTGTTACTATAATTAAACTAAAAAACGTTGAGGTTGATCACTGGTTGTTCAGGAATTATATTTGAGAAATAAAGATTTTATATTGAGTTTAAAACAATATTACTTTATAGAACCTTTAAATATATATTTATCCACAGTTAATTATAAAATACAAACTAAAATTACTTATATACCCTGAAAAAATAATAATTTACACTTTATTTTGTTTTATCTATTTAAAAATTAACTTTTAAGATATAGAGAATTAATTTATTTAAATTACTTGTTAAACTTAATTAAACCCACAAATTTCATTATAAAATTTGTGTTTAATAACATTTGCCAATATTGCAGTTATTTCTTAACGTTTTAATTCAAATGTATTTACACTTAAAACCGGTACAAACAGGCTCAAAAATAATGATCAAGAATACTTAGGCCTACTTGTAACTATTATAAAGAAGTACGGAAATTCCTTTTAAAATGTACACTTATTAGAATAAGTTGCGTTCTTTATTAGAAAGTTGTAACTAATGGTATATTGCAATTATGTTGCATAATTGGAATGTGACTATCCTGCTATATTTGTAGGCCGTACAGTCTTTGCTTATAATAATTATGGCAATAACTAATAACAAAAGATATTTTTAACATAATTATTATTACTATTGAGTAAAACGATGAACCATATAATACAAGAACTAAAGCACGCGCAATTATGAAATCATGGTGCGACAAGTTTTGAAACAAAATATCGTTGTTTTAATCAAAATAAATTTTACAAATAAGTATATTTACGTACTCCAATGTTCAAGAATAATATTTGATAAGTTTGTGAACAGGATTCCCCACAGAATTTTGGTAATTGCCTTTATAGTTTATGATTTCCTTGCAGGTATTAAGGCTCAGCAGGAGTGACAAAATATTCTCCAAGTGTCAGAGCTGTACAATACTAGCATTGACTTTGTGTGCGTTTCATTCTTCCGAAAGCAAACATGGGACAACTTCATAAAGGCGGAAACTCTAGGGTTCCAGACGCAACCCAAGCTGTAAACGTACTGAAATGCGCATGCATGACAATGTCTGTGAGTATGTGTTTATTAAACACAGCTTTCTCTTACATTCAAAATTAACGGATATATTATTTTTTATGTATGCTATTCCTCCGCGAGCAACAAGTTGATGTGATAACCACCAGTGTGCAGGTTAAACACTCGAGTAAGAACACAAATTCGGCAAGCACAATAAACAGATCTGTCGTCATAAATTATCCAAATTCATTGAAATTACTTTTATTTGAAAGGTAATCAAATTTCGAATGTGGTGAGTTTTTACATTTTTTATTTTGATATTTACATTTTTGAACAAGGAAAACATCTCAAACTTTGATTTTGAGTTAAGTACAAATTTAAAAAACTAAATTATATCCTCACATAATTATAAAAACATAATAATTATGAGCATATAATTTTATCCGCTTTTGAAGGGAACTAAAGATTCGTAACGTCTCAACTTCTCTAAAGAGTTGGGTTATGTTAATTGGTTCTCACGAATTGGTTGACGACTTAATCTCTGTAAATGTAACTTTTAATTTATTCGTTTTTGTACAGTGGTGTTCTATTTGTTGCATTTGCATTTTTGTTAGTAACCAAGTGATTTTAAATTTATTATATATATGTACGTGTCCTTTTATTGTTAGTCTTTACTCTGCCTGTTTGCTTGTCTTGTTTTTCCACTTTTCTCAGCAAGCCGCACATGTCACTTTGAATATATGTGAAAAAGGTAGACCAAACTATTTTCTTTTTTTTTTCTTTTTATGTAAGATTTTGTGATACATTTTTTGCTTATAATTTGTTAAATGCACTAACCATGGGTTACAGGAAAAGATGGTTAAGTACTTCCTAAACTATAAAATGTATGTTCACAAAAAATTATGTAAATTGTACATAAAAAGGAATTAATACAAAATTATTATTACTATCATTATTATTATTATTATTACATTCGGACTGTCCTAACCTTCAAAATTACATATTCAGAATAATTGACTGATCTTTATTACTCCAGTTATCTTGTTACTCGTTTAACATTGATCTTATGGGAGTTGAAATTCAAGATGGTGGCTGGGTCTGCCGAGCCTTAAACGTGAAAACAAGCTATCCAAAATGTGCAAAAATCTCGAAATCGATTGATTGAAAGGCGACTCCTCTTAGTGACCCATGAAGGATCACGAACATTCGGGAAAAGCCAATGCCGTCGCCGAACTAAATAGACGCCGCCCACCCCCCCTATTTCAAATGAGCCATGCATGATAATTCTAATATCAGAAATGTCAACAGTTCAAGTAATGAAGTTCAACGACACTTGAATATGAAGAAAACCCTCCTCTATTTACTGCGAATGACATATTATCACTAATTAGCACCGATGGTTCTGCTAAGGTTGTGCAGTCTTTGATATGACCTATTTAAACAGTAAAGATTTTCTTTCATGACGGATGTTAGCCAGTAGAAGAGGACATCGTTTAACCGCACTCAACAGCTGTTACAAGGATAAATTGTATATTACAGTGTTGCAATTAAAGTGCAAATCGTGATATGACACATCCTATAACCGCAATGTCCCGTTACTGAGCCTTGATACAGTCCATCTGAGCCAACACTAGGAATCCTATAATTGCAATTTTATTAAACTAACTAGCTGGTACCCGCTGCTTCGCTCACAGATGTGATTAAATAAATAAAAGCCTTACCATTACACAAAATTAAAAAAAACTATTTTAGAGTTCCATGGCCCAAAAACGCACAGTGAGTTTCGCCCAAATCGATGTATCCCTTTTTGGCCTAAGCAAATTATTAGCTACCAATAAACTCTAAAAATACATTTTCCGCCAGTTTGTTACTCATTCACCATTCACCACTCCCGACCTTAGGAGTCACCATAAGAATCACTGCATTAGCTCAAATCTTTTATATGGAAATATTATTTGTAATAAGGTTTTGCCTTTTTTTGAACGAATCCGTCCAGAGTTAAATGAGATTTAGATATAGAATAGAATAGTACAAAAATGTATTTCCTGCTGAAGCTCCATAAAACCACAAGGCCTAATTTACGAACCACAAAACACAAGGAAACAACCGGGACCGGAACTTAGAAGATGGATAGCAAAGGGAAAATACTTTCACTGTACACTTGAGCTATGCTAATATACAACCTAGGCTTCTTGGCCTACTTGCAAAGACTGACCTGCTTCATACCGCCTCCACAAGATACATTACTGTACCCGCTTACGACTGACACCAACTATTCTAGTCAGATTTACACAAGTAAAACATAACATTGGGCCAAGTGAATATTAAATCGGAGCCGTGCGAGTTAGACGCGTCTAGCGTTCGTACTGCCAACAGCAAAGCATCAGACGTCATATCAACTCCTATAAAATCTGGGTGTACGTCGTACGTGAGTAACAAAACAGTACGCATGGTCGTGTAAAATAAATGCCATTTAAAGCCCACTTCAGACATATAACAGCTGATTTCGCTCAACATCTACAATACCTTAACTAAACCTGTCCTAGAATATACTTTAGGGTTACACGGTCACTATCACAATAAAAAAACTTCTTATATGTTAATGTCTGGACGTTGGTTGTTTTTGTATCCGAGTTATAAAAATAATTTAGGATATAATATGCTATTTAGTGTACACCTACTAACTGCGTTTTTGTTTTATGTGTTCAAAGAAGTAAAAAAAGAGGTAATTGACGGGAAAAAATAAGGTAGCCTATTGTACTATTATATTACAATTAAGGATACGGATACTTGAAAAATGTATTTATTACTTTATTATTCCATTTAAATAGTAATAATTCAAACCAACGAACTAAAATAGTTAAAGTTAAAAATATAGTTTTATGTTTGTATGCATAATTTGATTATTATGCTGAACAAGAATGAAGTAAAAAATAATTATTGTAAAAATAGAAAGATTTCTAACCTCAAAGCCGATTATAATATATAGTATATTATATTTATATAGTCTACATTAGTTCTACAACAAAAACAACCACATCCTGAGATTATAAGAAGTTTTTTTTGATTGAATTTGTGAACATAACCGCAAATTATAATCTAGGTTAGGTGCTGTTAAAATATAACTGATGATGAGTGAAATCAGCTATATATGTGACGTGTGACTGGGGTTTATTGTTGACATCTGTTCAATAACGTAAATGGTTATTTTACACGACCATACGCATGCGCTATACTATTTTGTTACTGACGGACATACGCTTTTATAGTGTAGCTTTACGAATTGGACACTAATAAAACTGTATGACGTCACGCCTTGTAATGATGATTTTCTTAATTTGAAAATAGCAAAATAATGTATGATCAATAATACTAACATTATAAAGAGGTAAAATTTGTTGTTGTTTCTTTTTTGTTTGTTTGTATTTATGTGTTCAATCTCTGGAACTGCTCGTGTAATAGGGTGCAAATGTCGTGTGCAAACTGACATCAGCATGCTGACAAATATCGGAACGTTTTGATGTTTTCTTAAGCGGACATCAACTTTACGTACTGCTCATGCGTCTGATCTCTTCCACACCAGCGCCTTCCAGTGTCAGTGTGAAAAGTAACCTGAACGTAAAGTGAGTATGAAAAACTTTGGTTACATTTTTATAGTGTTGACTAGGGAAGACCCCTGCGTGCTCCGCACGCCAAACCCCAATGGAACGTTCTAAAAACAAATGTTATGTTTTATATATAATAAACTTGTACGGTTAATAATAACCTCAAAACTAAGATGTTAAATAATGATAAATGTTCAAATCAAATTATTTCTTATATTTTATAGCAGCAGTTATAATAATGGTTAAAAGAACCAGCAAGGCTCAGGTCTACACTTTTAAACCCTAACCTAAAAGCTAGAAATACAAAAATAATTGCTTCAAATTTTGAAATCAGCTGTTAATGGAAAAATTGGAACAAACAGCAGCTATATTATCTGTTATTTTATTCAATTGGTTGCTATGGTAATAAATGTGATGGTTTATCATTCTAGGCCTAACCTAAGAATTTTCCCGACTAAATTTACAAATATTGAAATAAAAAAATGTTTTAATCGAAATGAATTATAGTCTATGTTAATCAGGGAAAGTGTAGCTTTTTATTAGTGAAACTATTTTTTCAATCGCTTCAGTAGTGCCAGAGATTACCCCCTACATACAAACAAACAAACTTTACCTCTTTATAATATTACTATTACTCTAAATGTATGAAAAGTTAATAGAACAGCCATACAACCTTCCAAAAATCACACTTAAAGGTTTCTCTTTTATGTGTGTGTCAACGTGTAATTTTTATAGGTTAATAAGTAGCAGATTTTATTTTAAAATATAATTTACATTAACTGTCATTTTATTTTACAGAACAGCTGTTTTATGTTTTTAATTTATTTATTTAATACCAAATGTTTTAATGTGAACTGCAGAACAGCTGTTTTATGTTCTTAATTTATTTATTTATTACCAAATGTTTTAATATAAACAAAGCAGACGTTTTTAAATTTTCATGTATTTCTTATGGGGATTTTTCGTTTTTCGAGGACCTCAAAAATCCCTTAGTTTTTAATTTTAGAAAAAACTTATATTTTTTCCTCGTTCCTTGAATCGATACCTTTAATTTGATACCTCTGCCATCATCCTCCGATTTAAAGAATTCCCACAATTTTGAATCTAAATTTTCGCTTACAGAATTATATATAAGGATTACTTTTAAGTTTACACATAAAGCCCCTAACAGGTTTATAGCAACGGGATAGCATTTATTTTTTAAAGGAAAAACAAAATCACCATTCATCAATTAATTCAAAGAGCACAACTAAATGTCTAACCCGTTTCCAGCGAACAATTTATCCACACCTGTTCGGTGTACATTTTCCTTTTTGTTGACGCCTCCATCAAATACATTTTTTTTGTAGATGCTCATGTAAAGAGAATACAGGGCGTTTCAGAAGAAACGGATAATACTTCAAGAACTGATTATACAGCTAAAAATAAGTAAAAAGTTCATATAAACATAGGTCCGGATAAGCTTCGTTTTCCAGAAATCCGCCATTTTTACAAAATAATGCACATGTAGAGAAATGTTTGACCGATTGAGTTCAAACTTAGCATAAAGTTTAATCTAACAATCATTTAGCTTAAAAAAATAAGCGATTATATACAATTATGCGTTTCAAAATAGCAGCCGTTCGAAAATTTTAAACCTAAATTACTAAAAGAATTATATTAACAAAACATGTCAAGACACCATTTTTGTAAACCTTTTGTTTTCCTATCAGATGATGTAACTGTCAAAACAATCGGATGAAGGATAATAGTTATATTATTAACAGCATATGTAAGTACAATATTGTTGTGAAGAGTACAGTATAGGATGCCGGGTTAAAAAAAAGCAATTATTTCACATAATTTAACTATTATCCATCATACTATTATTTTGACAGTTACACCATCCGATAGGGAATTAAAAGGACTACAATAAAGATGTCTTGACATTTTTTTTTATATATAACCAAAATGATGATAACCAATGATTGGATATAACCGTTTTTTTCTTACAACAGATCATTGTTAGGTTAAACTTCATCCTAAGTTTGAACTAAATCGGTCAAATATTTCTCTAGATAAGAATTATTTTGTAAAAAAAGGGTGGATATCTGGAAAACTAAACTTATGTTTATATGAACTTTTTCTTATTTTTTAGCTGTTTAATCAGTTCCTGAAGTATTATCCATTCCTCCTGAAACACCTTGCATAACTTGTAACATTTAAGTTTATTAAGAATTAATATGTTGCTAATTAGATGTCGGGTAAATAATCGATTACGGTATGTATTACTCATGCGCACAACGATTAGGCTCATCTGATTTTGATGTAGCTGTATTAACGACTCACGATAATTGTGATGGTGACATAAATCCCTGACTATTAGGATCACGTCAACGGTTGATGGAACTCGTAAATTTTATCATACGATTAGTGATAAGGAGTCATTTTATGAGTGCTGATCAACAAACCATGTATTCACACCAAACAAGTACATTGAATTTTAATTTTTGTAAACGCCTCTAAAACAAATTTTAATTGAAAAAGTGACAAGATACAGATGATCCTGTTTACTCCCTTTCCTTCCGAGTGTATGACTTATATTATGAAATATTTATTTAGTACTTTCACAGGAAAGTTAAGCTATTGCAGTGACGCTTATGATGAGACCTAAGGTAGGGAGCGGTCAATGAGCGCCAATATGGTCCCCCAGAACACGTTTTGGGGTGTCATTAAATATGTTATATACTGTATATGTATGTTCGCACTCTAACGGGCCGCATTCTACGTCAGATTAGGTACACAAGTTGGTTTTCTATGTCTCTCGGACAAGTTGTTAGAAAAACAACCGGAAGCATGTTTCTTTACAGGAAAGAGATTTTTTGAGGTTTTTCGTACTAGAATTAAACTTTTTTTAGGTTTATCTAAATAAATAAATATAGGAGATTATTTTGCCATGACCGATCCTCCCAAAATCGATCAAAACGTAAAATACCATACAAGCACCAGGTGTTTTCAAAAATATATTAATACAGATACTTATTTGTTTGCTGATGGTACAGATATTTGGATAAAAGCAAGTAGTATGGAACAGATATGAAAGAAATATTGAGAGTAGGCCTATACTGGCCCAAAACCAAATAGTAAGTTTCGTCCAAATCAATCTATGTTTCCCATTTAGGCTAACTGCGCGCCAGCAAAAAAAAACTATTTACGCCTATGTGTTTGAGGTGCATTTGATGTCTATGAGCTACATTTTACCTAAAATATTTTCTACGAATAATTGGTATACCTTAAACGCAAATAATCGAAATTCTAAAAATTTAATCAGTGCTATAGATAGGCCTGTATAACTTAAAAGAGTTACATTGCCAAGTTTTAGTTCTCTAGCTTCCTAGTCCATTTCCTGTTTCTACAACATTCTAGAACGTTTCGGAACAGGAAGTCCCTTCGATGGTCCACCCTGGAACATTCTAGATCAAACCTTCTGGAAGTATCCTGGAAGCGTCTAGAATATTCAGGAACATTCTGGCCAGACTCTGCCACTACAGCACTCGATATACAGCTGCTTCGCCGACTTCCCATAACAAGTAGCACATTACAAGCGCTGTGCGCTTTTTGACACCCACAACTCCGAATTCAACCCCTGCAGTTATAAACTGAAACCTTTAAACATACATTATTCCCGTACCTAAGCTTCGACTCTGGGTTACGCACCAACAAAATAAGACATTAAACACTATAACGTAATCATTATGGCACTGGTGGAATGTATCACGTGCTTGCCAGAGTCGCATTTATCTGCATTCAATGCAAATATTCTGCCAGCTTAGGCATTACCAAGCAGATACCATACTATGCAGGTTCATTGATTCACGTTGAATATGGTTAGTCTGCTTTCAAACTAACTGATAACTGGGAACGCTGTTACTGTATACAGATACGACCTTCAACCTTTTGCAAGATATCTCAAAAGGTTTTGTCGGGCTAGCAATCCGACTTTGGTTCCCAGTGTTCAAGCAACATAGCGAGACCAATAGCCACTATTTTACTTCAACGAAAGTTTGGCAACCACCTGATTTCCCGAGGAAAAGCGTTCCATACCCATACCACTGCCCCGACCTTTCACCATCTGACGCTTATGTGTGGGGGGAATGATGATGGAAAGCATCTTCCAAAATGAGCTACCGACTACCATTGCGGAGCTTCGTGAAGAAATAACTACATAAGCATAACGCATACACATGCAACAACTACTCTCCAATAAGAGTTGCCTCAAACTTAAAGGCATATAGAACATGTGTGTGTTAAAAAATTAAATACAACTTATTGTGAACGAATTAGTTTTTTACTATCGCATTCCAAAGAATTCATATTAAATGAAGCAACTTCCTATAATAAAATCGATCTTTGCTTTTTCTCGCGAAATAATGTTTTGTTAGCTGTGAAATCACAAATAGTAAGCTTTGATTGTCGTGGCGGACTTTAACTAATTAAGATTTTATTAGTTCTAGGTTTATCTTGTGCTGTGAACAAGTACCAAGAAAATAATTATGATTTGTTTGTACGCTGTTCCAGTACGGAATACCGGGCAAAATGGACGCGCCTAGCCAAGTTCCAAGGTGGAAGTGAAAGGAAACCGAAGGGTTTACTGGGCCCAAGGGCCTGCGACCAATCTAGGCTTCGGAACCGCGGGTCACGCGGGTGTGTGCTCTCCAGGCCAACACAGTCGCTTCATTATTGCACATGTAATGTAGAGGATATGCTAGATTTGGATAGTATTTGGATTTAGATCTTATGGTGAGACCTAAGATTGGGAGTGGTCAATGAACACCGATCATGGTGTCAGAACACGTTTTGGGTGCCATTAAAATTATATAAGTGTGTTCGCACTCTAACGGCCGCATTTTACGTTCGACTTGGTCCAAATGTGGTACTCACGTTGGTTTTCTAACTCGCTCGGACGAGTTCCTTAGCCAAACAAATCCAACAATCGGAAGCACTTTTTTGACGGGAAGTAAATTTTTGTTTTGAGATTTTTTGTAGTAAAATGAATCTTTTTGGGAATTTTATCTAAAAACATGAATATAGGAGATCATTGTGCACATTTTGTGCATCTACACGATATTATAGCTCGGCTGGTTCTCCCAAATCGATCAAAACGTAAAATACTATAAACAAGTAGGTTCAAATACACCTGGGTGATTTTACTGTGATTTTTAGCTTCTGATCCGAGGACGTATGGTCGAGGTGCAAACTTGCTAATCGAGATTTTCGCTTCGAGCGGAACGAAGCAGCGCATGAGCCGAAGCTGGAAGCTGAGGGGCAATCTAATATGCTTCGTACACGCAGACCTATTAGATCAGCACCTTCGTGAGTACACCAATATCCCAAATACATGATTGAAACCCTAAAACATATAAACTTAATTTTGGAAAAGATTCGTCACTTTTTAACTTCTGTAAATAGTTGGCTGATGAAACACGAAGTAATTGCCGTCTTAATCTGTGTAACTAAGATATTTTTAATATAGTCGTTGTTTTACAACGGTGTCCTACTTGTTGTATTTGCAATTTTTTTTAGAAACCAAGTGGTTTTTAATTTATTATATTTGTATAGGTATGTTTTATTTAGTTATAATTATTTGAACCTGTGCTTTATTATTAGTCTTTTTACTCTGCCTGTTTGCTCTCTTGCCTCAGCAAGAAGCACATCTCAGTTTGAATATAAGTAAAGGTAGACCAAACTATTTTTCTCTATTTTATTATTTAAGTGATAAAATTTTTTGTTTATAATTTGTTAAATGGACTAACCATCGGTTACAGGATAAGATGGTTAGATATTTCCTAGACTAAAAAATAGATGTTTAGTTGTATATAAAAAGGAATTAACACAAAATTTATATTATTAATTCGTTCAACTCAAATAAGCGGTTCGGCTGCGTGATCGTATTATTTTTAAACAGAGTCTATAAGTGAAACAGATATTCGCTAAATAAATGTTTGCCACCACTTTCAAATTGGACGAATTTAACGCCTTATTAAATCAATAATTGATGTTTGAAACCTCTTTCTAAAGTGGATCACACGTAGGGGACTCTGCAAATGCTGTAAATACGAGTTGTATGTTTTGTCAAGCATAGAAAGAAACGTTAAAGACTAAAACATTACACTTTGCATTGCACTATCACTCCTACAGTTCAGGAAATGCTTATCCAAAGTAATTACACGCGAGATAACAACTATCTTACATTTACAGTTCCTAGGGCGCTTACACAATCCTAACCTGCGCGAAATAAACAGGTAGAGAGTACAGTATGTGCTATGCATGTAGATCAAGTTATTGCGCCTTCAACTGGTTTGTCACACAAGTTCGGGCTAGTGGTAGGCCTATCACTCTTCCCTCCGTTATAAAACTGTACAAGGATACAGGTCGATTCTGTAATACGCGGAGATAACTCGGAGGTGGTCAAACGGGTCAAAATAAATACAAATTTCCAATAAAAATATTTCATAAAATGCTTCTTAGATCAGCAATCCGCCATTTTGCTTTTTGTACTAAATAATTCACGTCTGTAGAATGGCTTAACAGATCTTGTTGAAATTTTGCAAATTACTCGTCAACGTAAAACTAGACAAAAATAATCAAGTTTTTTCGAACACCAGTTTCAAAATGGCGGCCATTTAAACTTTTAAAATCATAATAACTAAAAAACCGTACATTTTTATAAAAAACTGCAACATTACATTTTAGTAGCCTGTTTAATTTCCTATCGAATGGTATAACTATCACCAGTTGCAAAGGAGCCCGAAAATAATTTCAATAACCCTGCGTCACCTACATATCAATTGAAATGGTTAGTGGTTAGTGTACGAGAACATTAAGGCTCGGCAGGGGGGGGGGGAGATTATTTTCAGTTGACCACAGCTCTCCAAGAGAGCTATATATACATTACTAGCATTCAGTTTATGTGCGTTTCATTCTCCCGCTAACAAATATAAGGCGGCAGTTTCATAAAAGCGGATCTACACTCGATTCCACGTTCACCGTGCAGTACAGGCCTTACGGGAGAAAAGACATGCTACTACCATTACAGGGAACATCACGTTTATTGTCATGCGGGTTGCGTCAACTGACCGACCATTGCATGGGAGTTGATGTTTTTTAGTTGGCTAGTACAGCTGAGACTGTCGTAAGGATAACATGGCTTATAACATGGCTGTACTGCACGGTGAACGTGGAATCCAGTGTAGAGGATTTTACAGGCGTAACCCTGACTGTAAACTTACTGAAATGCGCATGTGAGACAATGTATGTGTGTGTTATTAAACACAGCTTTCTCTAACACGTTCAAAATTAACGGATATATTAGTTTTCTAGTATTCCTCCAAGAGCAACAAGTTGACGTGATAACCACCAGGGTGCAGGCTAAACACTCGAGTAGGAACACAAATTCATCGTGCACATGCTTCCACAATAAAGTGGATTTTTCATCATAAATTATCAAAATTTATTGAAATTGCTTTTATTTGAAAGATAATTAAACTTCGAATGTGGTGAGCTTTTTACATTTTTGATATTTGCATTATTGAATAAGAAAAAAACAGCAATTTTAATTTCAAGTGAAAACAAATTTAAAAAACTAAATGATATCCACATTCAGACTGTGTTAACCTTTAAAATTACGTATTCAGAATAATTGTCTGATCATTATTACTCCAGTAATCTTCTTAACATTGCTCTTATGGGAGTTGAAACTCAAAATAGAGGATCTGTCGAACCTTATGCAAAATATTTTCGTATTTGCATACAAACTTTATCAGTAAGTTCAGTTTATTGTCAAAACTTAACATTCACATGACAAGCTTGCTCGTTAAATGCAACTAGCCTACATACCAATAGCGGACGCAGTATTGGTCTACGCATGCGCGTAGTTTACACGTTGGTAGAATAATAAGAATGGCTAACATAACATGAGGAAAATGTAACTGAGCCTCCATACATTCTCTATTTATTGTCTTTTATGATATTTATAACAGTGATGGACATTTTCTTGGTCACCGAATAACTCGTTACATTATTTTGTCGAAGCTGGAGGCATAGTTTCAAACAAATTCTACTAATATATTCCGTACACATAGGGAGCTATTCAGCGCATTCGTGAGTAGATCAATTTCCCAAATAGTTGGTTGAAACCCAAAAACATATAAACTTAATTTTGGAAATTCGCTCAACTCACGTCCGCTGTTCAACTGCGTGGTCGATTTAGTTTGTCTCATGTAACCACTATCTAAACTCCAAAGTATCTCCGAGCATTACGGCAACGCCCTGTATTATTCGTTGCCACATAAAATTCTTTCTAAATGTGTGTGTAACCTCACTAAAGAGATGATTTAAAAAAAATATTATTCAAAATTAAATTTTTAAAAAGAATTAATGAGACTACTGAGTTCACACAGACATTATTCACCAGGGATGGAAGTTTTCAAATATATACAGTAATTTCAGTACACTTACACGAAATGTAGCTCAGTCAAATGTTCTCACCTGTAACAGAAAATATTTAAATAACAATCAATAATGATTAACCACTGAGTATACAATAACAACTATAATAAACAAATTACAATATAAAACATATTTTTAAACCAAACAAATGTTCAACACATACTTGTACCAGTGATATCACAGGTGGTTTGTTACATAGGCCAAATTACACATCGAAAACAGAGGTCAAATTACATATCGATGAATTGCACAACGAAAATAAAGAAAAATTAAAACTAAATACAGGAAAAATTACACAACCAAATTACAGGCCAAACTACATAATGATAAATATAGGCAAACATAAATAAGTTAAATTACGCATAGATAAATACGAGCCAAATTACGTCTACAATATAGGAAAATAGACACGTCAATAAATTTATTCCAAATTACACGTAGATAAGCCAAATTAAAGGTATACAAATACAGACCAAATTACACATCAAAAACATAGACCAAAATAAAAGTATATATAAATACAGGCAAAATTACACAACGAAATTAAAGTCCAAATTACATATAGATAAATATAGGCCAAATTACACATCGCAAAATGTAAGTTGAATTAAATTACACTAAATAAATACAAGCCAAATTACACATAGATTAATACGAGCCAATTTAAGTCTTTAAATACAGGCCCTAATTACACGTCGAAAATATAGGCAAATAGACACATCGATAAATTTAGAAAAAATACACGTTGATAAATATAAGCGAATTAAGAATTAAATTACACTAAATAAATACAAGTCAAATTACACATAGATAAATACGAGCCAATTAGGGTCTTTAAATACAGGCCCTAATTACACGTCGAAAATATAGGCAAATAGACACATCGATAAATTTAGAAAAATTACACGTCGATAAATATAAGCTAATTAAGAATTAAAATACACTAAATAAATACAAACCAAATTACACATAGATAAATACGAGCCAATTTGCACAACCAAATTAAAGGCCAAATAAAATTACCTATATTTTAAGTCCAAATGACACATCGATAAATTTAGAACCAAATTTTAGACCAGAGGACTCCCTGCTCACTTTGCTCACCAATACCAGCTACGAATCAAATGCAAAAAGATTATAGGATACACTAATATTTCCACGGAAATTACGATTGATATTAAGTATTGATAGATAGTCCTATGGCGGTGGGGGTTGCGGTGACCTGGTTACTGACGCATGCGCATTAGGGCACGAGTTTTTATTAGGTCAGAGGCACTTGGATCGGGTTGGGTATAAGGCTAGCGGCGACATGGCTACTCACTACGAATACGAGCCAAACGTCCGTTTCATGATGCAATGTACACACAGAAATATTGTGCACGGCACGAAACGACCTACTTACTGAAGTGAGAAATGAGGCTGTGACTTTAATGTAACCAAATACCGCAAACCACTTCCTATATTGCACCATAAAATCATAACCAACACTTCATTAGATAACTAGTAAAAATAAGTTATTAGGAAATACAGAAATCTTAATAGTCTATATCTACGAGTGTATATTTAAAAAGAATCCGCCTTACGACTGCGTTAAAAGTAATTCAGAACATCTGTAAGAAAACAAGAAAAAAGGGTTATTTCACCATCTATTTCTGTTGTTCGTAATTTTATTCTTTACAAACAACTATACCAAGCGTCACGAATCAAGTCGCATAATAGGAGATTACGTAGCGCGCGGTATTCAACGAATTGGCAAAACCGTATGGTTTCTTCAAGGGCAAGTTGTCACTCGCTCCTCCTATAACTGCCTTGACTCAAAACGTCTTGTACATAGCTGTTGGTCCCGGCTTAATCCACGTTAAAAATAAGGAACCCTTCCCCTGCGAGTGTACAAATCTCCAATATCCAATCCATAGATTCAGTTTGTTTCAAGTACTTTCATTATTGTAGGCTACAACCGTACACTGGACAGCCAATTTCTTGAAATACATAATCTCCATTGCACATTAAAAAAAGTCTTGTACGAGTATGGTTTCTTGTACAACAGGTATTTCACTCGGTAGAGTATATAACTTGTATACGGAATTGTTTTAGGTTTCAATTGCAGAGGCGGCTTGCGTTGAGGCACTGTAGAACCCATTATTAGCGAATTTAAATAGGAAAGATGAGCTGTTGCTGTGGCCTTTAGTGTAAGACCTAAGGTCGAGAGTAGTAAATGAGTACCTATCATGGTCCCCAGAACAAGTTTTGGAGTGTCATTAAAATGAATATATATATATGTATTATGTGTTCGCATACTAACGGCATTTTAAGTCCAATTTGGTCCAAATTCGGTACACAGGTTGATTGTCTAAGTCGCTCGGACGAGTTCGTTAGAAAAAAATCCAACAAGCGGAAGCACGTTTGTTGACCGGAAGTAACTGTATTTTGAGATTTTTCGTACTAGAATGAAACGTATTTAGGGTGTTATCTAAAAAAAATAAATGTAGGATATTATTCTGCGAACTTTGTTTTTTACACGACTTTATAATAGCTGCTTGGTTCCCCCAAAATCGATCAAAACGTAAAATACCATTAGAGTAGGGCCTACCCGGTTGAAATTCACGTTGGGAATTTTATAGTATGGTCACCTTCTGATCCGAGGTCAAAGGCCAAGTTTGTAGACTGCGAGCGAAGCGAAGCAGTCCATAACCCGAGAACACAAGATCGAGGTGCAAACTTCCAAAACTAATTTTTCCGCTGAGAGTGGAACGAAGCAGCGATGGAGGGCTAAGGTGCAATCAGATGTACGAATATATTTCGTATTCACAGGCAGCTTATTCAACTCCATCGTGAGTAGTACAATTTCCCAAATTGCTAGTTAAAACCCTAAAACATATAAATTTAGTTTTAGAAATGCTCAACTCACGTCAGCGGTTCAGTTGCGTGATCGAATTATTTCCACTTGATAGTATCGATAACATTTATTTTATCAAGACCTTTTTCTCTAACTCTTTCTTTATACTTGTATAATCCTTAAGTTTAATGTCAGTAGCCATAAACCCTCCAGTTTATGAAAAAGAAACAAACTATCTTTATAGGAAACTGGCAAACTCTTCGCTTCACAGGTCCAGCGGCGTTGCGATTGGCTGTGGTGCGCATGCAGTGCCCACCCTGGTGTGCTGGTGTTAGTTTTTTTTCTCCGCGTGGGGTGATGAGGCTATGATTTCAGGAGGACCAATTTATTTACTAGACATTTATCAGACAGTTCGAAGTAACAGATTGCACAAGCATAAAGTGCCACTGTTTTATTGGTAAAATGCGAAAATATATGTTAGTTTAAATTTAAATCAAGAATACACAGTTTAGTTAGGTAGTGTTAGCGAAGTTTAGAAATTGACTTTTAGTTTCAATGGGGAAAACATTTCTCAGTTGTCATCCGGAGATCAAGGAGAAAATGATTGATACGTTTACGAAAATTAAAATAATTCGATCACGCAGCTGAACCGATGACGTGAGTTGAGAGAATTTCCAAAACTGAGTTAATATGTCAACTTATTTGGGAAATTGGTCCTTCTGACGAAGGCGCTGATACGAGTATCTGCCTGCGTCTATGAAATATATTAATAGAACTTGTTTGCATCCGATCCTTCAGCTTCGACTCACGCGATGTTTAGTTCCGCTCGCAGCGGAAAGACTCTCTTTGATAGTTTTTCCAAAGGTGGTATTTTCATCTAAAAACTATTCCTTCAGTCATAGCACAATCGATTAGCTGTTACATGTTTTGCTGTAATGACCGATCTACAAAGCATTTGGTTCCATGGAACTAATTTTATTGCAGTGTTAACATGCATTGAGCCTGACTTACTTTCATTTCAACTATGCCGACTGTCAACGTTAAACCAATTAAAATAATTATTTTACAAAGCTACTTTCCTCTTTGAGTTAACAATAATTGGTTTTACAAACAGTGCATAACAATTACCCCTACAATATTGAATGTTTTGTCAACTTTTAGCGAAATTTATGTCGGTAATATGATTAAACCCGGAAATATCTCAATAATTAATGCAATATTTTACCCGTATTTTATTTATGTCTCTTAACAGGTGCAAAAGTTATGACCGTAATTTAAAAATGTGTTTAACTTACTCCGCTCAGCCTCACACATACTACATTAGAGCAAAAAATAAGACAAATTTTACTAAAACATTAAACAGCAAACAGATTGCGTTATGACTTGGGGAATAGTTTATAGATGAAAATACCACCTTCGGAAACAATGATTTTTATTGTCGAATTATTAAAACAAGAATCGGGAAAAATATTACTTATTTATTTTTTACTTATATTCTGTAAATCTATGGATGAAACTCTAAACTAGCAATGGAAAAGTTGTAGTAAATTTAAACAATCTTTAAAATGATTAAAAAAACAACGTAAAATTAAATTTTGTTGGGAAAATTTATAATTTCAACATTTTAAAAGTTAAAGCTTTTTAATTAAGTAAAATAACAGATAACCTTGCACAAGGTGGGCTCGTCGGATATATTGACTTTGAATAGTAACAGTTTCAACAATTTGGACAGTTATCTTGAAAAATGCATATAAATGAACTGTTAAGACTGATTAAAATGTTTACTCTACTATACTCCGACCGATGGCTCGTGTGTTTACTCTACTAGACTCCCCGACCGATGGCTCGTGAATTTACCCTACTAGACTCCGACCGATGGCTCATGTGTTTACTCTACTAGACTCCGCGACCGATGGCTCGTGTGTTTACTCTACTAGACTACCCGACCGATGGCTCGTGTGTTTACTGTACTAGACTCCCCGACCGATGGCTCGTGTGTTTACTCTACTAGACTCCCCGACCGATGGCTCGTGTGTTTACTCTACTAGACTCCCCGACTGATGGCTCGTGAATTTACTCTACTATACTCCGACCGATGACTCGTGTGTTTACTCTACTAGACTCCCCGACCGATGGCTCGTGTGTTTACTGTCGTGCTCGGTACCATTTTTAAAGCAACTTCTCAGTATTGTTAGGGAAATCTAAAATATAGATTTTGAAGCTCATGATCTCTACTTTCAGGATCCGTTTGAAAAATGTTCATCAGCCTTAACAGTTCATTTATTTGCATTTTTCAAGGTAAGTGTCCACATTGTTTAAACAGTTACAATGCTAAATCAATATATCCGACAGGGCCCACCTTGTGCATGGTTAATCTACATGCCATTATTTGCCATTTTGCACAATTCCAAAGGTTTAACTTTATTAATGTCAAAATTATAAATTTTCCAACAAATTTAATTTTTCTTAGTTTTCCAATTTTTTTCAGGCAAACTGCACCGATCAAGACTTACAAAGTCTCAATTTAAAGGTTTTTAAAATTTACTACAACTTTTCCATTGAAAGTTTAGAGTTTCATCCAATGATTTACAAAATATATTATAAGTAAAAAATCAAAAAAGGTAAAATTTGTCACGTGTTTTATTGTTTTAATAATGTTACAATAAAAATCATTGTTTCCGATTGTAGTATTTTATCTACAAACAATTCCTCAAGTCATAACACAATCAGTTTGATGTAAAATTTTTTAGCTTAAAGCATCTTTTTTGACCGAGGTGTATATTCCCAACTTCCCTCCGCGGATAGCAAGCAGTATACACAATCGGATTTCTTATTATAGGTCACTGACGCCTATACAGCAACGCTGTGTAAGGTAATGTTTGAAAAAAGTAACCATGGAAGCTTATTACCAAATTTACAAAGAAAGATAAGCTATTGCAGTAACTCTTATGGTAAGACCTAAGGTTGGGCGTTTTACATTTACAAAAAGGTTATACATTTTACAGGAATCTATAAAAACCTTCTCATTTATTATTATTGAATCATTTTTTGCTAATTAATATTTATTTGGGGTATCTAAATAAATTGTGTATGATATTTAAAAATATGTAGTATCCACAATTATTTTACGTTAATTTATTCAATAAAAACATAAAAAAACATAAAAAACTTGTCAATTAGGCCCTTTTTACAAATTGACTTTCGTAAACATGAAACTTAGGCCTCTGACAAAATGTAGTTTGGCCCTTTTAGAAGAATGAAAAAAGTGCCCTCTACAGTGTACTATTCCCCCATATGTCGTCGGTTGGGTTTTTTTATTAAAAAAATATATAGAGTGAGAAATACTGTAGTAAAATTATGCAAAACATCCCAAGTCTTTAGACCAGGTAAAACTAATCATATCCTGTCGTCTTGGAAGCGAGCCAACCACCATTTGATTTACTTCCGCGGTCCTACCCTCTAACCACAGATATGAAAAGCTACCTGGTCTCGTGAGATTCGAACCCGAGATCTTCTGATTAAGAAGATCCCACGCTACCATTCGGATAAGGCTTGCACAGAATAAAGTTGATAAATAACCGCTCTTAGTTACTTTACAAAGCAACCATATTGCCTATCTCGCCCCTTCAGGCGGATCGCCGTCATTATACGCGACGGTTTATTGTTAAACTTTCTTGTTTATTGGCCTATCTAGCAACACTACGTAGCACTGTTACATTTCTGAAAGTGATGGTTGCTTCTCCCATAAGAATCTATGGTACAATTTATCAATTGTGCCCTTTTAGCACAATGACTTTACTTCAGAATGCCAGTTAAGCCCTTATTTTGAAAAACATTAACTAAAGTATAAAATTATTAATAGGAAATAGCAGTTAGGTCCTTTTTCCTAGACAACAAAATAAATACATCTAATAAGACAATAATAACTTTTTTTTTAATAAATTTTGTTGGTTATGCCCTTTTTGCTAGATATCATCGATGTATACATGTGTTCGCACTCAAAAGGCCTCATTTTTGTCTAAATTTGGTACACACGTTGGTTTTCTAAATAGCTCGGAACAACCGCTAAAACCAAGAACCACGTTCTTAACTGGAAGTAAAAATTGTTTGAGATTTTTCGAACTATATTGACGGATTTTGGGGGGTTTTAACTACCTAAACAAATAATTATAGGAGATTATTCTGCAAATTATTTTTGTTTACACGACCTTACATTCCGTCTGACTCCCCCAAAATCGATCAAAACTTAAAATACCATCAAAGTATACAAAAATGATTGTACAAAAATATACATTATAAACGACTACTAACATACCATATAATCTACATCTATATATATAAAAGCGGCTTTGACATAGAATAAACGTAAAGAAAAAACTACTTAGGTACAAATACGAAAATTTAAAGGTATATTCGTATGTGATCATACACGCGCAATAAGAAAGAATTTTGCCAAACTTTCATTTTAACCTCTTGGTTAGTAACGCCACATGTGCTGCGGCAGCCATTCCACGCGCCAATTAAAGTAACAACGCAACATATGCGTTTTGATATTTGTATTTAGTTAGGAAAGCCACAACCTTTGCGGCTTGGTTAATTTTAGATAAGATGTATTCTACGATCTGTTGGCTGCAATATAAAACATCTATCTTGGTTCTAGTTGATTCTGATAGGGTGCACGAGCATTCCCTATCAGACAATTTATAATCTTGCCTGGCTGTTTCCAACATAGTCATTGCATAACCTAAGTTCGCAAACGAGTATTTCTTGTGTTGTTTATACTTTTGTTTAGATAATGGCTAATCGTAAAAACCTTAGCATTGATGATATTTGTGAATATTTTATGCAGTATTAGTAATATAAAATGCAGTATTAGATTAAAATATGTTTATAAAAAAGGTATAAGTACATGTTTTGGCCGTTAGGTTAGGTTAGCTAGTTTTGGGGACTAAATTTGAAATTATGTGATTATAAATAATTATTTCTAACTTTTTTAGCTCCTAATTCAAAATGTTATATAATAGGGACAATATAAAAATAAATTAGACAAAAAAGAAATACATAAAAAAACTCACTAATTTGGGGTATGGAGCTAAAGGGAAAACCCACTAACCAACAGGTTAAAGCGTAAAATTGGTAGGTTCACTCCCAGCCCTATATCAGATAAAACAGCTGTTCGGATCAAAATCTTACCAACACATGTTTGTTAACATTCATCTCCTTACTGTACAGTAACCTAATCGGGGTTGGTTAGTATAGCCTTTTTACTTTCTCACTATACTATACTATAGGATTATAGTGATCGCAAAAAAAACGATGTTGAGATTTTTGTGGAAATGTCAGTTTAGGGACACCCTGAGTCCAAAAAAGTGGTTTTTACAAATAGTCTGTCTGTATGTCTGTATGTATGTCTGTATGTATACAAAGCTAGAGCGAAAACTATTCGATCGATTTCAAACAAATTTGCACCAGACATGAAAAGTTGGCCTTTACAGATACACGAAAACGATTTTGAAAAAGTTTGAAAAACAACCCCCTTTTTGGCAAAAAAAAACACCACAAAATCTATTATAATTTTTTTATAAAAAACGGCACTAACGATTTTGATAAAATTTGGCTTATTTGTAGCCTTTAATATACCCTACCATATGCAAAAAACAGCATCTTTCTAAAAATTCTCGTTTAGCTAATAATAATAATTTAATAACTGATTTTTGGAGGTTTTTTTGGCTATAAAGGTGGTTGTTTTTCAAAAAAATTCAAAACTTTATTTCGTGCATCTACACAGGCAAAAATGACGTGTTTGGTGCAAATTTGTTCGAAATGATCGAATAGTTTTCTGTCTAGATAATAATAATAATATTTATTAGTTAATTTCCTACTTTAATAAATCACCTCTCCTACCCCACCTGCAATTATGAAGTCACAGTGAATCTGTTTAGTAATTTAAATATGTTTGTGAGAAAGTATGTGCCAGTTCTTGGTACGTACCGTTTCTTTTTATAATAAAGGTGTAGGATTAATAATAACCCCAAAGCTAAGATGGTAAATAAAGTTAAATGTCCAAATCAAATTATTTCGGATATTGTATAACAGCAGTTATAATAAAGGTTAAAAGAACCAGCAATACTCAGGTCTATACTTTGATAAAAATCTAACCTAAAAGTTAGAAATACAAATAATTAATTGCTTCAGAGTTTAAAATCAGCTGTTAATGGAAATATTAAAGCAAACAGCTGATTACTGTATCAACAGTAAACATATTTATTTTGTATTTAGTATGGCGTAAAATATTTCCCATTGCCTTAAAATATTTAGTATATTTTTTGTTTGTTTTTATGTTCAATAGATGCTGCTGTTTTTAAAAAAAGTATATAAAAACATGCTTGTATTCGATTGTAATGATGTGTTAAAATTTGAACGTAATCGGTGAAGAACTTTCGGAGATTTTGAACAAACGAACATATATATTTGTATTTATATAAATAATTGTACAAATTTACTGAGTTAAAAAATACACTCAGCTTAGGTAGGTAATAAAGTTTTAAATATTATTTGTTTATTAAATTACCTACTGCAGATGTGCCTATCGAATTACTCTGCTCTGATTTTTCACGGGGCTTACTAGTATAAACATAGTTTTCACTCAGTAAAATAGTGAGTTGAAATACACTCCTATTTCGCTTCGTAAGTTCGCTTCAATTCATTACCAATTGCAAACTGATTACAAAGTAAATCTGATCAGACTTGTGAAACAACGCCCACAGACTCCGAAACCAGTAAAAACCCAATGATCTTGTAATACACGTTCTTAATGCAATTATGATTCTGGAAGCGTAACATGGATATGCACAGGACCGTAACTAAAGCCTGTGTGAGCAATACGCCCTTCACGTCAAACGTGGTACCAACGTTACAAAACTAATTCATTTTAAAACAACAAACAAGTGAACTCGACCATAACATATCGTGAACTAGTTAATGCAAGAATAGAATACCCAGAAATATGATACAAAATCTACAATAACAAATCCAATATTTTAAACAGAACCAATGACGACACTGTTTTATATTTATATCTATATTTAGACCCAGTAAATGCGTTTTTGTAAACATTACTTATATTTACGAAATAACGCGTTAACGGATTTAAGGCTCGGCTGGAGTGAAAAAATGTTTTACTTGACCAACGCTCTCCAAGTGCAGGGCTATAGAATACAAGGGCTAGACCAGTCCGCCAAGGAAAGCGTTTCCATCCTTGCCACTGTGATGACTTCACGGTGGTAACGCCTGCTCCATTCCCGCCGCTTCTGATAATAATTATTCTCTGCTACAATAATTTCAATTTCTTAGCAAAGCTGTAACATTTTTATGATGCACTCTTCTTTAGTTTTAGTATTGACACTACACAAAGCAATAAGTAGACTGTAAACAATTAGTCTAAAGATGTAAGAAGAAGACAGGGTTGCAATAAAACTAACTAATTCGTAGGTAATAAACGGATGTAGTGTATTAATGTTAGCATACTTTTAATTTGATTCTCTGAAACATTTCTGAAAACTAAATACGAAATTGAACAAAATGTTCCACATTATTAAAAATGATTGTATTTATTACAATAAACCACCAAAACTTGCATGTCATACTGCAGTTTAATAGAACATGTGTAATACTAATAAAATAAAACACATAAAAGTTATAAATACTTACACATAATGAGTAGCTTATATGCAGATATGCACATGACATAATAATTATTGCTGACATAAAATATTTAAAAAATAAAATAAAACTGCTTTATAGAAATGTTCCTTCCCTAGGCCTTAGGGAATAGTTCATTTAATAGTTGAATTTAAACAACTGAACTATTTAAATTTAAATTGACACTGTGCAATTTAATTTAGTCTAAAAGTTTAACTTAAAATTGTGTTTTATTTTTTATTTTTGTCATCAATCATTATTATTACTCTAGGTTTAAATTTGATTATAATTATTTGTATATTATATATTTATTTATATCTAATTATTCTGATAATTTTAAGTGCATTTTGCAAGTAAACATTTTAACTTAAAGCTGCAGAAGAAATTACTTGAGGACCTTGGAAACTTTTTAACACAAAGTAATCTCGCTTGCAACTCTTATATTAAATAAATAATATTTTTTAATGTTTATTTTAATTTGAAGCTCATACTTAAAATTTGTTGTTTTTAAATTTTGAGTTATCAATAATTACCGGTACTCTAAGTATAAATCTTATTATGATTTATATATTATATATTTATTTATATCTCATCGTCCTGAAAATTTTTGTTTTAATGTATTTTGTCAGTAAAGGTGTTTCTTGGAATATTCAAGTAACGCTGCAGACAATTAATATTACTAGATAGATAATCTTGGTAACATTTCATAAAGTAATCTCATCTGCAACATTAAATAAATAAATACCTTGCTAAACATATAATTTAGGTAATTATGTGTATTGTATAATTTTTTAAAGAAATTCATGGAATGCCTCTTCGAGAAAATTAGCATTGAACATGCGTCAAAAGGCGAAAATCTCGCGGAATTATATACCTTCTCTAAACACTTGTACTGAGCAAAATAATTACTCAATATTAACTAAACTCGGTAAAAAATATAATGTAGGTGATTGTGTGCATTGTATAAATCTTTCAAGAAATTTGTGGAATGCCTCTCCGAGAACATTAGTTTTAAATATGCATCAAAAGGCGAAAATCTCGCGGAATTATATACCTTCTTTAATCACTTGTACAGAACAAAATAATTACTTAATATTCACCAAACTTGGTAAACATATAATTTAGGTAATTGTGTGTATTGCATAATTTTTTAAAGAATTATCGTCTGCAACGTTGTATCAAATAACACGTGAGAGCTAAGGCAAACCGTGCTTACGCGGCGCGTCATGGTACCAGGTGACGTCACAAAGGAGGGAGGCGAGAGGAAGGTTGGGACAGTCGGCGAGTGTCAACATCAAAGAAGTGGACCAGCCCTTGTATTCTACAGCCCTGCTCCAAGTGGCAGAGCTACACACTACTAACATTGAAGTTTGTGTGCGTTTCATTCTTCCGCTAGCAAATATAGTTAAGCTTCAAAAAGGCGGAAACTACACTCGATTCCACGTTCAACGTGCAGTATAGGTCTTACGGGAGAATAGACATGCTACTACCATTTCAGCGAGCATCACGTTTATTGGCATGCGTGTTGCGTCAACTGGCCGAGCGTTGCATGGGAGTTGATGTTCTTTAGATGGCTACTATCACTGAGACTGTCGTAAGGATAACATGACTTATGGGCGCTCTGTACTGCACGGTGAACGTGGAATCGAGTGTAGAGGGTTACAGACGCAAACCTGACTGTAAACGTACTGAAATGCGCATGCGTGACAATATATGTGTGAGTATGTATTTTTAAACACAGCTTTCTCTCACACATTCAAAAAATATTTTATTTTATTTTTCTAGTATTCCTCCGCGAGCAACAAGTTGATGTGATAACCCCTAGAGAACAGGCTAAACACTCGAGCGCGTACATGTTTCCAAAATAAAGCAGTTTTTTCGTCATAAACTATCCAAATTTATTGAAATTACTTTTATTTTAAAGATAATTCAACTTCGAATGTGGTGAGCTTCTTAAATTATTTAAATTAGCATTATTGAATAAGAAAAAAATCGCAAACTTTGATTTTGGGTTAAGCCAAAGAATAAATTTAGTTAAAAACAAATTTAAAAAACTAAATGATATCCACATTCAGGCAGTTTTAACCTTTAAAATGATGTATTCAGAATAATTTTCTTATCATTATTACTCCAGTAAAATTCAACATGATGGCTAGGTCTGCCGAGCCTTAAATACCTGTATAGTACAATAGGGTCCTGCCAGATAAAGGTCGATTCACACTATATAATATGTTCCGTTTACGTTCCATATACTTTCAATTAAATTTTGAAGTATTCACAAATGACATACAGTTCAATTTTTTTATTATTACAGTGGAATAAAATGTGGTCAAATGAAAACCTAATAATAGCTGCAATTGCATTAGATTAAGAAAATCCTTGCAAGGAAAGAAAAGAAGATTTTGGTTAAACGAAAATGTTAAAGAAAAGAAATATCGAAGAGGGATACATTACATGAAAAAGAATTGGTAGTGAATTTTGGAATATTTGGAATTTTCCTAATTGTTTGGGAGCCGTTGACGGGAATCATGTGGTGATAGCAGTTTCATCTAATTCCGGCTCTCAATTTTTTAATTATAACTAAACGTTCTCTATAGTTTTTCTGGCACTAGTTTAAATATAACGGCTGATTTGGATCAAAAACTCAACATAATTTTAGGTTAGGCCTACAATGAACCAAAACAAGTTTATTGAAAACGTTTAGATTCAATACCAACAACGCAAACAAATTGGCAAATTTAGAATCAGGTAATTATTCTTAACAACTAACAGTTTTTTACATTAGGTAAAAGCAAAGAAAAGGCTTACTGTATTATAAGTCAAACATCTGGTGTTATATATTATATTGTGTCCTTTAGTTGGTACAGTAATATCAAAATTTGTTTGAAATGTTGATTATTTAAATACTTTATTATGATAAAATTACAACGCATGCCTAAATTCGAATTATTGGTGATGGTCGTGTCTATTTCGATCTCTGTCTTACATTAGCTTTGTATCAATCGTAATTTCCATGAAAATATCAGACTATACAATAATCTGTTTGCATTGACTGAGTAAATTACATTACTATTTACATGCCACAAGTTCAACAGAAATGCGTTTTTTTAATAAATAACCTCGAGTAACAACTGGTGTTATACAATTTGCCCTTGAAGAAAGTTGGATACATTGTTTATGGGATAAGGAAGTGACTCCGCGTTGTTAAGGTGACAGCGCGTTAGTCACACTAACAAAGCCGTTCATTGCGCCTCTCATAGATGTTAGTGACAGATGTAATATTAAGAGTTTATTGCACTGTACTCTAGCGGCCCACGGTTAGGCTATAACATGCTCTATACAGTCAGACAATGCCTTCTAGTCAAACAATCCAGTATTCTTGTACAAGGTAGGTCTACTGAATAACGAAACTTTATGTGTACATATTACAATTAATTGTAATACTGGTTACTTTCAATATATACTCCCCATTTGTACTGATGACCTCTACAGTATTGTTTCCCACTATTCAAAGACACTGAATCGCTTCTACTCTCTCCATCACGTCATAGACAGTCTACGCGCACGCGCAGCGAGTACTGATAATACGTAGCAGAGGGAACCAGTAGACGTTTGCGTATTGCACTGTACATTGACTGACGAAAACTCGTTTTAATATTTATTTTATTCTTGTTGAAGTATTAAAGGTAGTGGGCGGAATCTGCTCTAGTATGTTCGAATCGTTGTTCATTGTGTCCAATTCTTTTTGTTAACTTCGTTCTTCAAAAGAAACGTATGAAATTATCGAAGGGACTTTATAAAGTTATATTTAAAAGTCTCATGACATAATACAATGAGTCATTGTAGAAAGAATTCGCGATTAAAATTGAGGTTGACAGCTGTAGTGGTTATTTGATTATTCCAGATAACTTAAAAACCTTGGTTTTAATCGGCGTGGGTTTTGGTACTTCGGTTGAGGAAATACACCTTCACAACAAAATGCGAGAGAATTACTAGCAACACATGTTAGATTGACTTCTTATGTTCGTCTGGATGGTTTTATAAAAATAATAATTCGACCACGCAACTGAACCGCTGACGTGAGTTGAGAAAATTTCCTAAATTAAGTTTATAGTTTTTAGCGATTCAACCAACTTTTTTGGAAATTTATTTACTAACGAAGGCGCTGAATAGCTGTACAAAATATATTAGTAGAATTTGTATACACCTAAGCCTCCAGCTTAGACTCACGCGCTCCTTCGTTCCAGTTGCACCTCGATCTTGCATCCTCGGGTTATGGATTGCTTCGCTTCGCTCTCAGAGTACAAACTCGACCGTTGGCCTCGGATCAGAAGATGCCCATACGGTAAAATCTCCATATGGATTTGAACCTGGTACAGTAGTACCTACTTTTATGGTATTTTACGTTTTGATCGATTTTGGGGGAACCACGCAGCTATAAGGTCGTGTAAAAAACAAAATTTGCAGTATAATATCCTACATGTATTTCTTTAGATAACAACCTAAAAACGTTTCATTCTAGTACGAAAAATCTCCAAAAACATATTCCAGTCAAAAAACGTGTTGGATTTTTGTTCTAACTTACTCGTCCGAGCGACTTAGACAACCAACGGGTGTACCAAATTTGGACCAAATCGGAATTAAAATGCGGCCGCTAGAGTGCGAACACATAATATATACATATATATACAATTTGCAATGACACCCCAAAACGTGTTCTGGGGACCATGATCGGTGTGCATGTACTACTCCAGACCAGACCTTACGTCTCTCCATAAGGGTCACAGCAATTAGCTCATCGTTTCTATGGAAATTCACTAACTAGTAAGATCCAGTAAAAAATCACAGGCAGATTAATTTGATACGCATGAGAAAAAATATAAATTCAAAATATTCAGTTTAATGTGATATGGAACTAATGTTGGCTAATGATGTAGTTTTGAGGTTAAAAGCCGTTGAAAATATGTATTTAAAAAATGGTTTGTTTACTTAGTTCTTCAAAAGAAAATATTTAGGCCTACAAACAACAAACTATATCTGAGTCTATGCCCATTTTTCCATGGTTGGGGCTGTTTTTCTTTACTCTTTTTAAGATGTAATCTGGTCGGCATTTCATGCCTTGTCTGACCATCTGTATTTATACTTATTGCAATTTTAATGCTTACCCCCCCCCCCCCTTCAATATACTCCTCATTTGCTTCAGTCTTATTCCAGTCAAAGAGTGCTGAAAAGAGCGGTGTAGAGTGCGAGAATTGTTGACTTCAAGACTTTGTTAGGAATAGTTATTTGGTAAGCATACTATAAGTCTCCACCCCTGGGAGGTGAGCTAAAGACGGGAGGGGGTGGAAAGGTCCCATTTTTTGTTTATCGCTTATTTCAGATACGATGCTCTATAGAAGAAATGTTCCAAGTAAAATTTAAAAATTAATTAAATTTCCTATAAAATTGTTACTAACATATTTGTCAAATTCCCAACGGTTTTCGAGATATAAGTTATTGAAAATCAATGATTTTCTAAAAAATAATGTTTACCTCAATATTTTTGTCAAACATTTGCTTCTAGTGCCTCCCACGATCGTTGCTCAGAAAAATGTACAGAAACGAAGTTGTAGAGCATTAAATTTTCTTCAATTTGATTACACTTTTGCCACTTTATCTTCAACCAATCAAAAGTTATAAAATGTCTATTATGTGCGCTCAATTACGATGTTGCTCTAGAAATAAGTACTGTATAATGTGAGAGCCTATTTCGTTTTAACTGCTGTAACTTGCTATCACGAATAACAACACTTTAACAATGGAAATAAGGTAATTGCAATTGAAACACACTTTTTATGATTATAACTTTTATTATATTATTACGAATCATACAATGAAAGAATTTTCATGGACTGATAGTAATTTAAAAATGTGCATTCAAAGCAACTATTTTTTTTTTTTTTTCAAGAAAAGCCAGAAGGGTAGAGGTTCTTTGTTTTCGTCAGCAGTGGAGACGTCGTCAAAGAGATTGGTTATCGATGAATGTTTTTCGATGAATTTTTTAAAGTGAGGCATTTCATACGAGGTATTCAGTACTAGTTCAAACAAATGTAGTGTACTCTAGAAGTGAGATAACATCGACCAATATGGTGTGATCTGGGTGACTCAGTAGAGCTTTACCCCGGAATGGTAAAGGTCATGGGTTCGAATCCTGGTCCATGTTCATTCACTTGTAATTTAGTTAAATTTACCCTTGCTGGGGAAATGTGTAAGCAGAAATAAAAATAACAAAAAGAGTGAGGAAAAATTATTTTTTCGAATATTATCGATTTTTAATATTGTATATCTCGAGAACCGTTGGAAATTCCACAAATATGTATAAAGACAATTTTATAAGAAATTGAATTAGCTTTCATTTTTATTTGTAAATTTTTTTTCTACAGTGCACCTTTTCGTAGATATAAGCGATATAAACCAAAAATGGGACCTTTACCCCCCTCCTGCCTTTAGCTCACCTCCCAAAGAAGTACTCCCAACGGAGTTTACCTCCTAACTATTAACAACAAATTCCTGAAATCAAAAATTCTCGCATATTCCATGCATTCATTGACTGTACTATCTTGATTTCCACTTTTTAAAGGCATGGAGAAAATCAATTTCAATTGATCTTCAAACATCAATTAAATGGAGTGACAGCATTTGCTGATGATAAACAGCATTTGTATATAAAGCAAAAGATAGGATTAACTAGAATAAATTCGCTAGAAAAAACTCTGCATATACATTGTTCGTTATCAGATTCATTTGTGTTTTATAAACCATTATCTTATCATAGCCTATCAAACTGCAGTGGTCCGAGATGCGATTGCAAAAGATTGATTAAGTCTAAAAGTATTAAATATTTAGGTCTTATTATTGATTAAATTTTACTGTGGAAAGACATATTAAGAGTCTAAAGAGATATTTGTAAACGTTTTTCTAAAAACATTCATTATTTTAAACTTGTTTGTTCTAATCAAGGGCTTGTCAAGATATAACGCTTTAGTTAATCAAAATTAGAATATGGAATAGTTGTTGGAGTAGTACTAATAGAACTCATTTGAACGTTATCATCAAGGTGTAAAAAATCATATGTTAGGATAATCTGTGGTCAAGGTAGAAGATCAAGATCTTATCCTCTTGTTTTAAACTTAAAAATTCTTCCCTTAAGCTACTTATGTATAGTATAAAGTATTGATTGTTTTGAGATGTGGCTACGATAGTGATGCATTGAAATGCATATCTAATAAATATAAAACCAGGCATGCAGATCTCTGTAGAACTGCATAACCTAATAACAGTTTGTTCGTGAACACGTGCTTATTTTTGAATCCCAAATGTTATAATGTTGTGCCAACGATACAAAGTTTGCTCATCCAATAAAATGTAGACTAAAAAAATGGATGCTTGCTCTTTCAAATGATTATGTTTAGGGCTTATTTAGGATAGTTGAATAATGTGTAAGTAT
>JAGFPH010002333.1:113436-136118 GCA_018207615.1 Philaenus spumarius | reverse complement strand
TTTTTTTTTTTTTTTTTTTTTTTTTTTTTTTTTTGTATTGGGTAATATCTCTGGCATTACTGAACCGATTGAAAAAATAATTTTACTAATAAAAAGCTACACTCTCCCTGAGTAACATAGGCTATAATTCATTTCGATAAAAACCTTTTTTTATTTAAATATTTGTAAATTTAGTCGGGAAAATTGGAATTCGGGAATCCGACGCATAATTCATGAAATGTTTAGACATAATAGACCTCCGACGTTGTCATCCATTTTTTCAATCGGTTCAGTAATGCCAGAAATATGATATCGTTTTTTCATTTTGACTTAAGACATACTGAATTGCAATTTTATACTAGAGTGTCCTACAGGTTCACTCAGGCGGCATTAATAAGGGTCGGTTTTATGACGGTTGAGGCTGACCCTAATTACCCACCCTGCTTGCCTCAACTTAAGTTGAGACGGGCTATAACTTGTACTACAGTATAGGATTACTATAAAAAAAGTTTGTTATTAAGAAAGAAAGCTGTTACTGTAAAAGTTTGTACAGTTAGGCAGTAAGAAAAACCGTAATTGGATTTACAAGTAAGATTATATTTACACTTATGTACATATTGTTTACAAGTTCTTAAATTACTGTACAATATTAAATTGTAAACCATTTTAAATTTATATACAAAAATAGCAAAAGCTTGTTGATAGACCTAGCCTACTAAAAAAATGATAAATTTAATTTAAAAACAAAAAATTTTAAGTACTCAGCTTCAAATTAAAATAAACATTAAAAAACATTATTTATTTAATGTAAGAGTTGCAAGCGAGATTACTTTATGTTAAAAAGTTACCAAGGTCCTCAAGTAATTTCTTCTGCAGCTTTAAGTAAAATTGTTAAAAAAAATCTTTACTTACAAAATGCACTTAACATTTTTAGAATAATTAGATATAAATAAATATATAATATACAAATAATTATAATCAAATTTAAACCTAGAGTAATACAATTATTGATGACAAAAATAAAACAAAGCTTTCCGTGGCGGACTGGTCTAGCCCATGTATCCTATAGCCCTGCACTTAACGGCTGTTCTACTGGGATTCCACGTTAGCAGAAACAAAACTATGCGGCGCGAAATGTTTGGACAACGCGGAGCGCCTCCAAATTCCGTGCGGTAACATACAAACACTGCTGCATACCGGCTCAGGAGACGTCTTTCCTCTCGCGAACAATACAAGCACCCTGTCTTTCCCCGACTTCCCCTGACCATAGGAACCTTGGGAGGGTACTTTTTTCTAACATCGACGAAGGCAGGCACGACAGCTAGTTATTTTACATTTTACGACATTTACTGTTTAGTTTGCAATGTTTCAGGTGGTGATAGTTCTGCAATTGTTTACCGTAACGTTAAATAATTTGAAAATAAATTACAGGCGAGATAGCAATTACTAGACGCCAATCAGTATCCATTACTGGTGATGAGGAATAGGTTGCTACACCTGTAGTAATAATAATTAGTTACAAATTGTCCCCCGGAGATGTCTGTCCTACATTTATTACCGGATATATCCTCAGCAGGCTAAATGACAATAATAGTTAGTGCTAATGAACATACTGTTGGAACTTTGCACAGGCCTTTAGAAATATATACTATCTGTTATGCACGGCTTTATTGAGTTAAAAATGGTTTGATCACTCAGCTGTACCGCTGACATGAGTTGAACGAATTTTCAAAATTAAGTTGATTCCTTTTAGGGTTGCAACCAAATATTTGGGAAATTGGTCTTCTCACGAAAGCGCTGACCAGCTGCATACGTGTACGAAATATATTAGTAGAATGTGTTTGCACCTCAGTCTCCACCCCTAGCTCACGCGCTGCTTCGTTCCGCTCTCTAGTTGCTGCCTCGTGTTACGGACTGCTTCGCTAATAAAAACAAAATGTGCACAATAATCTCCTATATTTATTCTTATTAGATACCACCGCAAAAAAGTTTCATTCTAGTACGAAAAATCTCAAAATCTTTTTACTTAAAGTTGTCAACTACCGAACTCCCCCAAGCGACTTATACAACCAACGTGTGTACTACATTTTTACCAAATCGGAAGAAAAATACTACCAATTGAATGCGAACATATATATACAATTTGGAATGTCACCAAAAAACAGGTGCTGGGAACTATGATCGCTGCTAACTGACCACTCCCAACCTTATGTATTGACATATAAGTCACTGCAGTAGCTCATCTTACCATGGAAATTCGTTAGTAAGTCACACACCATAAGCGTTTCCATTAAATTAGCAATTAGATCACTAACAGAATTGCCTAGCTCAATTGGGACAGAGGTACTTTAGAGTGGTGGGGGCAGCGATTACATAGATTCTGACGCATGCGCAGTAGGGCCACAGGTTTTGCGTGAACGTCAGAATTGCACTTACATAATAGAGAGAAAAGTTTCATCCTGTTGGAATAGAAAGTGTTTCAACTAAATAGTCGTGGAATTCTATAGAAAGAGTTACATACTGGAAGTGATAGTTAGATATTTTCCTACAAATAAAATGTCAATATTTTGAACACAAAACTGAACCGCTAACGTGAGTTGAACGAATTTCTGAAATTATGATTTTAACGAACTTTTTGGAAAATCGGTCTACCCACGAAGACGTTGAATATATTAGTACAAAGACGGTCTGTGTGTACAAAATATATTAGTAAAATTTGCTTGTAATTCAGCCTCCATCCCCGACTGAAGCGCTTTTTCGTTCCGCTCGCTTTGGGAGTTTGCACCTCGACCTTGAGGCCTAGGATTTGTTACTGCTTTGCTTCGCTCGCAGTGGTTTGCATCCCGGCCGTTGGACTCATAACAGAAGCTGACCAACGAAAAAATCCTCCTAGTGGATTTGAACTACTTTTATGCATGTGGATAAGTACTTTTATGGTATTTTACGTTTTGATCGATTTTAGGAGAACCAAACTATGTAAAAGGCCGTGTAAAAAAATCTGTAGAATAATCTTCTATATTTATTCACATAAAACACACAGAAATTTTAATTTTAGTACGAAAAATCTCTAAAAAAATTACTGCTAACGAAACCCAGTCGAGCCACTTAGACAACCAACTTGTGTATCAAATTTATACCTAGTCGGAAGTAAACCCCGCCCGTTAGAGTGCGAACATATATAAAACGTGTTCTGGGGACCACGATCAGTGCTCATTTACTACTCCCGACCTTATGTCTCACTATAAGGTCCACTGCAATAGCTCATCTTTCCTATGGAAATTCGCTAGTAAGCAGAGATTATATGTTTGGCTAGATTTTACTCAAAAACTTTTGTGAAGAATTTATTGTCATCCTATTTTCATTTGCTATCCATTCCGATTGATAGTACAACCAACGTCGTGTGTTCTGCTTTCCGGAATACCCTGTATAAGATGATAGACGCCAGCACAATGCGGAGTGTAATATGGTTCAACGTCCCCGTATTGTTAACAGGAAGACTAGAAGACATCGATGGCAATATGACGCCACCATTGCGAAACTCGACTCGTCTCTTCAGACTTTCTATTCGCTTCTATTGTGCAAACTTCGTCTAATATCGTGCGTGTCCTGACATTTTCCCTGCGTATATTTCGTCACGTCATATTAATACGGGCGTTAATATGTCGATGGTGTTTGGCAACAGGGGCTTGATGGGTCAAGATAATGAACGACGTCTTTTCATTACTACGTAATGAACAAAATGACCGATAACACGGCTCAATTTATTCATTACTAAATATAGAACTCTTACCGTCTTCAATATTCCGTTTTTCGTCGCTAAACGGCGACCGTTTCGGCAATTGTCAAGTTTATGTTCAGGTTTCCCTTCGTCATGTTGCAAATAAACAAAACACTTACAAGCCCGTATTGCTTAAACCTACTGACCCACGAGTCGACTACATTCGATGATATCCCGGTAAATGTATTCATTAGTTGTGCTATTTGAAAACTAATTCTATAAAGTTTTAACAGATTTTAAGGTTGAACTCTAATAATAATACATTCGACCACGCAACTGAACCGCTGACGTGAGTGAGCGAATTTCCAAAACGAGTTTATGTATTTTCGAATTCCAACCAACTATTTGGGTAATTGGTCTACTCACGAGGGTGCCGAATAGCTGTATGCGATACGAAATATATAAGAAGAATTTGTTTCCACCTCCATACAATGCACTCTTCTTCGACGGACGATCACCACACAACGCCGGCCGACTCTTTCTCCAGTCTCCCGTAGTCCGACTGTCGGTCGGGCTGCGGGTAGCGATTTCTTTAAGCGCTAATTCATTGTATTACTTGTTTCAGCAGCTCTTCACTTCGGAACTCGAGTCGGGCCTTCATCGTAGCTCCGGCTCCGGGATCCCTCTGCCAGTGCTGTTTAGGTACGGGTCAAGCTGCTCTGCTGCCGGCCCGGTCTCGGGGAATGATTTACTCTTGTTTCTTTTTCTGTTCCAGCCCGACTTCTTCACTCGTTCTCGGGATTGCGCCTTCATCGGAGCTCCGGGACCCCCAGTATGCCAGTGATGTTTTAGGCATGGATCTTGGATTCCGTTGATAGCTGGCCTCGAGTAGAGACATCTTCAAGACAGCCACCGCTACACCATTAATGAGATTTTGTTATGTTTCAGATTGACTCTTACAGTCATTAGGGATATACCCTAGACGCTGTTACTCCTCCCCTGTGAGCAGTTTGGGGAGAGGGGGATGGCTTGCTTCGCGAGTTTGCTTCCCACCCGTCGGCCACGGATCGGAAGCTGTCCCCTCGGTAAAATCCCAATCCCCCAATCGCTCGCAAAGAACAAAGTCGCTTCCCGAGATAAACAATACCGGTACTTTTATAATACTTTACATTTTGGTCGATTTTGGGGGAACCAGACGGGGTTACAAAGTTATATGTAAAAAATATATCCATATATGCAGAATAATCTCCTATGTTTATTTTTTAGCTATAACCCTAAAAATTATAGTTTAAAAAGCAAAAAATACGCTTTAATAGCAAACCGAACTAAAAAGTAGAAAATAATTTTTAAGTATAAAGAGTTTATTATACAGGGATAGAAAGTAATTCATTATAATTACACAATTAGTCAAGTTTAAAATAAGAATAAAATAACAAATTTTATTGTGAAAAAAGCGTGGGTGCTTGACATCAAATGTTACAAATATTTCATTAGTAGCTATTTATAAAGTTAATTACTTTGTTCATTATTAAATTCTTATTTTAAACTTATTACAAATTATTTAATTATAATGAATTAATTACTGGACTTTCTATCGCTGTAGAACAAACTCTTTATACTTAAAAATTATTTTCTTCTTTTTAGTTCAGTTTGCTATTAAAGAGTGTTTTTAGTTTTTCTAAACTATGATTATTTATTTTGTTATATTATAGTCTCAAAACGGAATCAAAAGTAACTGCACTCGAGAGACTCGATTTTTTTTTATATCACATGTGTGATAATAGATTTAAAATTATGTATGTAAAATTTAGCGGGGGTATGTAAATTATTGTATTGTCATCAGACCTTGACACGTGTGCAAATAATGTAAGTTAATCAGACGTCTTTAAGTTGGTGAAAATTACTTTGAAAGATCCCGTTACATCGTTTCAGGTAAAGCTAATATAAAGTGTGAAAAAAAGTTTCATTCTAGTTCGAAAAATGTCGAAATATTGTTACTTCCTATCAAAAAAATGCCTGTTGTTGGATTTGTTTAGCTAACGAATTCGTCCGACCGACTTAGAAAAGCAACTTGTGTACCAAATTTGTTCCAAGGTTGCGAACACATAGCCTACATACATACTGTATATATTTTTTTAATGACACCCTAAAACGTGTTCTTGGGACACCATGATCGCTGCTCATTGACCACTCCCGATCTTAGATCTCACCATAAGAGTCATTGCAATAGCTCGTCTTTCCTATTAGTCCAGTCAAATGGTGTTTTTTCCAGGAAAAAATATAGAAGTTTTTTCTCACTTGTTCTATATGTTTTTTTGGGCGCTGAATCCAAATTTCAACTTTGCTACTTCCCACGGATATAGTTTCACAACGAAAATCGCAAAAAACCTCTACATTTTCGACTTTTTAAAAGTGTTTTGGCAAAACATCATAAAACTTTGCACTTTTCGAGGTAGACTATGCTGTACAAAATTAAAGTATATTAATTTTCCTACAAAAAGCACCCTCAAATATATATTTTGTTTGAACGGTTTGGCCACTAGAGGGCGCTGAAAAAGTGCCAAAATTTCCTACTTTGTGGAAACCCCTGTTTTTTTTTTTAGTTTTTCGCTTGTACGTCAAAAACTAAGCTTGTAATTACAAAAAAAGCTTGATTCTGCTAAAACTACATTAGATCCCCTACAAATTGCACACCTTAATCACTTATTTTGGCCAAATCGTGTAGCCGCTAGAGCGCGTTGAAATTTTATTACATATTTCGCGAAACCGCTAAATCAAGAGTCCTTCAACCAAAACTCAGTAGAGACGTATTATCACTATTTACTTATTAAAAATTATTTATTTGTAATTTATAATTAATAATACATGTAATTACTTATTAACCATGCCTCGATTTAATTACTAATTAATTAATTACATAAATATTTTGCCCAAAGTATGTTGATTTATTCAGACACAAAATACTTACATACGTAGTTTCGAAAAAAGTATTTATTATCAATTTTCATATCAATTAACATAATTAATATAGGTAGGTAAATAAAAAAAAATGGACATTTACAGTCTACGCCGTTTAGCGGTTAAAAGTCTGGTTACTCTTCTGAAATATGAAAGGGAAACACGATATTATTAGCAATAATACTATTAATTAGAATTAATTGTTGCATTTTTTTTAAGAAAGCAGTGAATTCAATATTGTATACCTCTTTCATCTGCAACCACTGCTTAGGCTGTAGGCCCAGGGGTAGGCTTTTCATCTAAAAAATGAAAGGAAAGATGATAGTGTAAGGGAAGCTCCATGAGAATGTAATTCAATTAATAGATAGAGATCCCCTCACTAGAGATTTCAAAGGTATACAGCAATGAAAATTACCTTGTTCTTTCGAAATGTGTTGGGTTGGAGGTGTGTCGTCCACTTCGTCCAAACCATGCTCATCAACAATGAAATATTTTCCCATATTGTTGCAATTTCCTTCACAGTTTTGTGAAAATCCCGAAATAATATAGGCCAGCTTTCTTACATCCACAATGCTCTTTGCAGTCTATCTTGCATTTGCATGAAATGAGCTGCAGCAGGTGGAGGTGGCTCGAGGGTGCTGATGTCCTGAAGACCATAACTGTTCTTCTTACACCATAACTGTGTAGGATCTTTCACGAATCTCAGCCAAGCCTGAACTTGGAGGTAAATCCTCAGTGAGTGCTGTCATGCTGCAGCCTCTGTTGAGGGGAGAATGGCGATGTTGATGTCACCTTGAACTCAAATGTTATGTATAGCTTGCATAGTCTATGTCGTAATTTGTTTAAGGAGCTCATTTGTTTGCCGGAGCTATAGCGAGCAAGGAGACATTTTTCTCCTCCACTCACAAATGCCTCTAGATCAGCCTGAGGGTCTTTAAATATGTTGATGGGAGGTCCAAGGTCTGGGTATTGCATGTACTTCCTTTTCATGGCTTCAATAAGTATACATTGGAAAACATTGGAAGAAGTACAGAGCCAACAATCTATTATCTCCAACAAGGCCTGTACTGAAGAGATGAGTTCTGGAGTTTCTGGGAAAGGCGGGTGCTGCTCAAAATAGTCCAACAATTTCTTCATATCGTGATTGTCTCTTTTAATCCTTGAGCCCCGGCTATCAACATTTTGTTCTGAGCTACTAAACTCAACAGTAGCTTCCAATTTTTCACACAATTTGGAGTGAAGACATCCCAGCGTCCAACTATTAGCCGGACGGAGAATAGGAGATGATATTATTATGAATAGAGGACTTAACTACCTACCAAATTCAAAGGAGGACATTCCCCCTTGAAAACCACAAACCAACCTCTACAAAAACTGTTCAGTTATTAATAGTTAGTACTTAATTAAATTGATATAAAACTCATAAGTAGTTATGTACATTTATAATTAAAAGTAGCAATTAAATTCATTTATATTAAAATTAATAAGTAATTACATTTAAAATAATTAAAAGTAGTAATTAAATTGATATATAATTAATAAGTAATTACATATTTTATAATTAAAAGTAGTAATTAATTGATATATAGTTAATAAGTAATTAAATTCATAATTATTAAAAGTAGTAATTAAATTGATATATAAGCACCGGTAATTATAAGTAATTTCAAGTATTATTAATTATAAAGTCCAAATAAATAGTTTTTAACAAGTAAATTATGATAATATAAGTCTTTTACTGAGTTTTGGGTGAAGGAATCTTGAATTAGCGGTTTCGAGTAATTTGACATAAAATTTCAACGTGCTCTAGCGGCTACACGATTTGACCAAAATAAGTGATTAAGGTGTGTGCAATTTGTAGTGGATTTAATGTAGTTTTAGCAGAATGAAATCATTTTTGTAATTACAAACACAGTTTTTAAGTTACAACGCGAAAAACTAAAAAAAAACAGGGTTTTCCACAAAGTAGGTAATTTTTGCCTTTTTTCAGCGCGCTCTAGCGGCCAAACCGTTCAACCAAAAAATATATATTTAAGGGGTGGTTTTTGTAGGAAATTTAATATACAGTACTTTAATTTTGTATGGAATAGTCTATCTCGAAAAGTGCATAGTTTTATGACTTTTTGGCAAAAAAAAAAACTTTTAAAAAGTCGACAATTTTGAGGTTTTTTGCGACTTTTAACTATAATATCTCTCGTTCTAACACAATGAAATAAAATTAGTGATTTTAATGAGTACTGTAATTGTAATACTAAATATAACAAAATTAACATAAACATTTTTTGGCAATGGTCTACTGACAGTCAGCCAGAATGGCACTAAACTCTAGAAAAAATGTTCTTATTATTGAGCATACAATAAAACTAACAAACTAACAATAAATAAATAAGAAAACAACATGAAATAAAAGAAGTGTAACGTATACCTTAACCTTACTTAATAATTTAAAAAAATAAAAAAATAAATAATTTTCTCATAATATAAAAATGAATAGGCTACAATAGAATATGGAGCCATCATCTACTATATTTTTAAAAACAAGTTTTAATGTTTTGTTAATAATTTAACTGTTTTACAATATTCAACCAGACATTCCATGCATTTTTTTTAAATTCCCTAGTGCACGCCAACTCTTCCCATGTATAAAACTCAAAAACTCCTCTCTACCTATAACAGATTTCAATAACCAACTCCTTCTCGGATAAATCAATATACGGCATTTGGCAACAGAATGAAACATCCTCTAGCAAATTGCAAACGAGCAAGTGAAATTGTGCTCCTTTAACCGCGGTTTGTAGTTTAGGTCAAGCAGCTTCGACCTAGCTTTAATAATCCACGAGGTACAGATAATGTCTATTTTATCATTCAAATAACTGCAGTTGTTTAATGTTTAGGCCGAGAGTTAAATACTGCAGGTGATATACTGATGTTCTGGTCCTGCCTATACATTCAGCCATCCTACTCGACTGCACTAAGATTTGCTCGCATAGTATCGATGGAGTCTGCTCTGAAGCCTTCCAACTTTCTTCCCGATTTTTCCAATCCCGGCATTAAAAAATCTTTCTGTTTTGACTTGCAATCCATCCGGACTTAGGGTCATAACATTTACAATATACTTTAGATTAATATTTAAAGTGAATAAATGTGACTTTTCAAACCCAGTTTCGTTCTGCCATAACCAAGCTTAGGTATTCTAGCAATTCTACTTTGTTTAACCAGGAAGTTCACCCAGCGTAACAGTGCGTGCATTACTGGTGAAGTGACAGATTGTATCGCTCCTTACAAGCCATCTCGTTCGTCAACATTGCGAAACAAAAACAATGGACGTTTTTAATCGTCGATTGTTAAACTGAAGACAGGAAACTGTTAACCTAACGCCTAGCAGAACCGATCCGGAAGTCTGAAGGTTCCGGGTTCGTACCGTGACCTGTCGTGTAGCGTGAAAGTACCGCGTCCTAGTCACGTCACCCGACACCAGACTTATGTTAAACTGCTCTTTGTGCGTTCACCGTTCACAAGTTTTAAAAAAAATACGTGATTCGTTTAAAGTATTCAAATCTCTTGTCATTAGGCTGTGTCGGAAACATACCCATGAAATAGGAACTGGAACGGTTTAACAATCAGAACAGTTGGGGACGCCGTGCCGGAGCATTTAAGTAGAAATTTGTTACGATTTTATGTTTAAAAGGAAGGATATGAGGTAACCCAGACGGGTTGTGGTTTATTTCACAGTTTGGTTCTACACTGTTTACTTACGGTTTATCATATCCGAAGTTAAATTGAAAATCACCCAAAAATGTCAAACTGAAACATTTTGCTCATATTGTTGCAATTTATTTCTTAATGTTGACTTATTTATTTCTTAATGTTGACATATTTCTTTCTTACTGTTGACTTATTTATTTTTTAATGTTGACCTATTTATTTCCTTACTATTGATAAGGTGGCACATACGCGTTTCACACGACACATTCCTTCCTCCTTCCTCTTTACTATTGTTTACTTATTTGTTTATTTAATTTTGAACTTTTTATTTCTTAATAATGACATATTTATTTCTTAATATATACATAGGGTATATATTTTTGAATACTGACTTATTTATTTCTTAATGCTAACATATTTATTTCTTAATGTTGACATATTTATTTCTTAATGTTGGCATATTTATCTATTACCGTTGACATATATATTTCTTAATGTTGACTTTAATATTATAATATGGATAAATGTGTTATTTTATATTTAATACTTATGCATGTTATTATAATTTACTTGCTAGCAGAGAAACATGCGTACTTCGTACGACAACTAAATTACTAACTCCAATAACTTATTTTATATTTATTTTAAGTGTAGGATTAATTGCAACCTAAGCTAAGGTGTACATACAATGTTTAAAACAGAGTAATATATAGCAAAACAAAAAACTAAACTATAAAACCTAAATACAAATAATTGTTTCAATCAACTGTCAATGAAAATATGTTTGTATACTTCTGTGCCTTTATATTATTTAATAAGGAACCGTTCGTTGTAGACTACCTGTTTATACGTGTTTAAAGTTGAGAGAAGCACAGAATAAGGCGGATGGTCATTGAGAAAGTGAGTGTAAAAGTTACAAAGATATAATTGCTTCCAGCTGATTACAATTAACTTCTATTAGAAACACATGACGTGTAATTGCTTTATTTAACCTTCTAAAGACCTTGGACAAGAGCTGTTTTATAGATCAAGGAAATTAAAGACGAGAAACGTATTTAAATCAGATCCAATTCCATACAAGACTGCAGAACATCCTAGATGAATGGTACTATCCACAACAGTACAATTACTCTGAACAATACACAGTGATAAAAACTATTGGAAGAAAATTTGGGAAATGGTTCTAAACTTAAAATCGAACTAACACGATCCTCCGACAATAACTACTGGGAGTTATTTAATGTCTTGTACAACAATTCGTTGGAGTTAATTGAAAAAGAACACTCAAAAAGTTACTCCTAAACACTTTTGACGAGATATACAGTTTATTTTTTTAGTTATTGGGTCTTGCATTTTTGAAACGTCCTTTATTTTGAAATGTTTGAAGAAATAAACTTGAAAAATTACACAATTAGACAGAAATAACTGACAACAAAATCATAAGGTTGTAGATCAGGTGGTTTTTGAAATATGAATGACTAGAGGGTTGCGCCTCCTGCTAGCTGCAACAGCTCATTTTTTTGATGGAAATTCAATAATAATGAGAGGAAACAGTACATGTTCGTTTTTGTGTTTAAATTCCCCGAGTCCATTTAACTGACCTTACACCAATTTTCCTATAATCAACAGCCTCTTTCCATTCTTAAATTCAAGGTTAGATTTTTCTACAACAAATTTCACTTGAATATAAAATAAAGATTTTTATAAATAACATTTCATTTTAAAATCTCAAAGTGTTTACTGTTTCATCTGGGCCCTCAATAATAACCTATGAAAAAATCCTACTTTTTAAAGTTCCCCGACTTTCCCTGACTATTTTAATTTTCCTGGCCATAATTGTACGAATATAATTATTAAAAATTTAAATTAAATAATTGAACTTAAAATACAATCGCCTAACTTTTACAAATAGCTGGGAGATGTATAAGTTTCAAAAGATGTAACAAAAAACATGCGAAGTACATGTTAAACCAAAACTATAATCTTTATTTTAGAGAGTTTAATAATTTCCTGGAAAGTTGGATTCATTTTCAAGATGAAATCCCTAGAAAGTACCGGGAATAGCAAAAAGGAAATGTTCAGCAACGTAATGTTGTAAATTAATGCGAACTCGGCCCAAGCGCTTCGGGTAAAACTCTATGCTAACAGTTGGTTCGAGCCCGACTTGCTGACGTTCATATTCTGTGGCAGTACTTCCCCGTAATCAATAATCTAACAGTCATAAAGTAAAGATAAGGTAAAGGCGCCAAACGACCGTTTGGAATATTCGCAGAACGACACAAGATAACAAGATGTACAACTTAATTCTATAAAAGTCTTAAATTTATTTAAACTTACTCAACAGAACTGAAATTTCAAGAGAATCTGCTTCGCTCACCTGTAACAAAAATAAAAACAAGGTTATCTCAAATAATTATATTTAAAAATCTATATTATTTAACCTTCCAGTAACACAAGTTAACGCTCACGGACTTCGAGTCCGCATTAAATATTTTAAAGTTTTTTCCTATTAGAGTGTTGTGTGTTTGTGTATGTAAATCCAGTATTTAGTTAAATATATTAAACATCATAAACATAATTTGTTTATTATAACAGTGTTCCCTAACAATTTCCTCTTGTTTATAATAGCAGAGTTTTCTTTGTGTAATATAACGTACGGAATGATTCCAACTATGTTTAGAAATGAGAAAAATACACCTATAGTCCATCTTCGGATTATTCTAGCAACATTGCAGTTACATTTCATCCACGCAAACGTTGTCCACGAGCGCGGATTGTGAGTCCGCAAAACACTTGACATGCATAAGATCAAAGACAGCTACAAACAGCTAGTTAACTTCGCTAATTTGTTCACTGAGGTAGTGGAGGAAGGAGTCAGGCTGCTGAGCTCTTTGTTATGATATGTTCATGACTGGCAGAAATGAAAGTGCGGACTGACAATCCGCGGCGCGAGCACTGAATTGTGGCATCAATTTCAGGATAAAACAAATATGACAGTCAATGTTTGTGTTATAATTCAATTCAAACATCTGTTGTTACATAATATAAATTAAACAGCTCAATTGGATTAAAACAACTTAACATTTAGGTTACTACAATGAACCAAAACACGTTTATTTGCAACCAATTTGGCAAATTTAGAATCAGGTAATGATTCTTCTCAACTAATAGTTTTTTTATATTAAGTAAAAGCAAACAAAAGGCGTATTGTATTATAAGTCAAACTTCTGGTGTTACATATTATATTGTTTCCTTTAGTTGGTAATATCAAAATATGTTCGAAATGTTGATTATTGATTATTTTAATATTAATTGTGAACTTACAACGCATGCAACAATTCGAATTATTCGGATTGGTCGTCTCTAATTAGATCTCTGTCAATTTAGCTCAATCATCATTTCCGTGAAAATATCAAAGTATACAATAATCTATTTGCGTTGGCTTCGCCATGGATTGCTGCCGGGGTTAATGAGCGAAGCGAGTATGGGCGCAGCCCCTAGTAAAATATATATACTAATTCATGATTGAAAAATTCTGAAAACTCTGTCAAACTAACATCTTTTATATCTTTCTTAAAGTATAGGTAATTTATATATAAATTATGACACAATATCCTAGAGGTCACTATCTTCTCCAGACTGGGGTGAGTAGATCATGTTATTAGCAAATGTCCATAGGAAAGATAAGCTATTGCAGAACCATTATGGTGGGACCTAAGATCGGGAGTAGTAAATGACCAATCATGGTCCCCAGAACTCGTTTTTTAGTGTCATTACACATTTTTGTATACAGCGTGATGTAAAAGTTCCGCAACCCCTTTTTGGGAGTTATTTTTTCTAAATCATAATTAATGTAGATTTTTTTTTTAATGTGCAATGTTTGTGTACCTTAAAATTAATACACATCTAATTGTATGTAGAATACAATACAGATCGTAGAAAATGGATAAATCTGAACCTCTTAGCTCCGCCATTTTGGATTGGGGTATCGCAGAGGGGTTTACTTTACACAAATTTTCTCGTCTTAACGAGGGCTTTAAAATGAGGTACCACACAATAAGGGTTACTATTTAAAATGTTTGACTTGCAACCCCCCTCCTTAACCTAATAAGGGTAAAATTCATTCATATCCCTAAAAGGTGCAGAATTTGCCCAATATAACTGCCTGAAAGATAGGAGTTAATACAGGTTTAAAATTACGAAGGAGTTGCGGAATTTTGCATCATCCTGTATATTATGTGTTCGCACTCCAACGGCCGCAGTTTACGTAAGATCTGGTCCAAATTTGGTACACACATTGGTTGTGTAAGTGGCTCGGACGAGTTTGTTAGCCAAAAATCACACCGGAAGTAATATTTTGCGATTTTTCGTACTAAAATTAAAGTTTTGGGGGTTCTATGTTAAAATATATGGGATTGTTCTACACATTTAGTTTTTTTACAAGGCCGACGGACAGGTGCAAACTACTGCGAACGAAGCAAAGCAATAAAATATCCGAGGTCATAAGGTCAACGTGCAAACTCCTAAAGTTGGGGGCTGAGTTACAGGCAGACATTCAGCGCCTTCGTGAGTAGATCAATTTCCGAAATAGTTGGTTGAAACCATAAAACGTATCAACTTAATTTTGTAAATTCGCCCAACTCTCGTAAGCGGTTCAAATGTAACGTACAATTAAAGAACTCTATTAATGATTCCGAACATCCATGTTTATCTGATTCGAAGATGTTAAAACCCACAAATAGCTTTAAACGATTAGTTTAAACTGCTTGAGTTTTGACGGCTTATTTAGCACTTTGTAGCCTACAAGTTATGACAGCTGACTCATCTTATTTGCATTACAATAAGAGTTTATTCTTGGAACAATGGCCGTTAGCAAAGAGGTCACACACAACAGGGAAGTCATTCGGACTGCATTACATCGGAGAAACAGGAACTGTTCGTACCGTCCTCCACACGCGCTATCTTACCAATACTTCCTAATGTATTGCTTTGAGGAATGTGGGCAAGTTAATTACTGTTTTAGCTACAACATTTGGAACCATCAATACAATATTTACAGTGCAAATTATATTAATGATCGGCAGACCTAACGGCTATTTTGGATTTCAAAGCCTATAAGTTAAACGCGTACAGTAACAAGATTACTCCAGTAATAGTGAACGGAAAATTATTCTGAATATCTCATTTTAAAGGTTTGGATAATTTTGAATGATAATTCAAATTTTAATTAATTACTTTTATTTTAATGATAATTAAACTTGGAATGTGGTAAGATTTTTAAATTTTTTAAATTTATATTAATTAATAACACAAACAAACTGCAAACTTTGATTTTGAGTTAAGTCAAAGAACAAATTTAGTTTAAAACGAATTTAAAAAAACAAATTGATATCCACAATTGGACAGTCTCCAGTAATCTTATTACGCGTTTAACATTGCTTTTATGGAAGTTGAAATTGAAAATGGTGGTTGGGTCTGCCAAGCCTTAAATTCTGATTATAATTACAGTATTCTATTTATCACTAAAATTGAATAAGGCGTATATGGCTTCATGCACTTAAAGCTATCCTAATTATACCAGGTGTCTTAAAAGCCCCCCCCCCTATTATTTTTTTATTAATGGAAATAGACAGATGTGTTTGGGGACTGATAACATGACCAAAAATGGAGTTTTGGTAAGTCGAAAATTTTAAATGAGAAGCCCTATTAAGTGACACCTCATTTTAAAGGTCTTGATAAAAGAAGAAGATTGGCGCAAACCGGAGGTCTGTATGTTGACTCTATCCAACATAATGGCCAATCGAAGTTATAATTTTCTCAAAAAACTCAATGAGTATAACCTTAGCGCTCACTTCATTTTCACTCAGATTAAGCGCTCGAAATGAGAACCATTGACTTCTTGACAAAAATACAGCCTGGACTCAAAGTGTTGCCTAACATTTCCCAACATTTCTGGTGTGATGAGGTGACAAGCGTGTTCCTTACCATGTTTTATGACTTAGATTGAGTGACCTACTGGATGAAACCCTTGTAAAAAATAACAGATGTGTCATCTTTAACATTTTGATGTTATTTAAATAGAGGGGGAGGGAATATTTTGGGGAAAATAATAATAATAATTTGTATTAATTTTTTCTTGATGAGTGGGCTGGAAAACGTTTTAACCCAGTAATAAATATAAAAATATAAATCCACAAATCCCCTTTACAAAAAAAAAAATCTACGGCCTGCATTCCTTCAAGTTGACCAAAATCAAAATAAACATACAACATTTTTCTGCAGTATAAATAAACAAAGACAGCGGCATCGTGCTTCGAGTTAATTAAATACAATTCTGTCTACGTATACTACCTCATCCTTTGACATTCAATGGCCCATTATACATTGAACTATTACAATAACTGTTTCTTGTATTGACTTCTGTTTATCCAGAACTAATTCACGGCCTATGCAGACATCGTGTATTTCTAGACCAACATGGCTCCGTTGCTCACCGGCTAGGCCAAACCCTATAGAAATAGTGTTTAATAATTAATGACGTTCAGTAGCCGAAACAAAGTACGTCACTTGGCTTTTGTTAAGCCTACACTAGACACTAGACTAATTAATAATGTACTATTGTATGGGAAATTGACTTAGTTCGGCTAGGTAATGCATCAATGAGTAAGCAAACCCAGCCTGACTGTATGGTACAGCATGGGACCAAATTAATGATATACCCACGAAGGCGCTGAATAGCTGTCTATGTGTATGAAATATAATAATACAGTAGAATTTGTTTGCATCTAAGCCTCTATCTTCAATTCGCGCACTCTTTTGTTCCACACGCAGCGAAAAAACTAGTTTCCGAACTAAGGATATTGACTGCTTCGCTTCGCTCGCAGCCTAGAAACTCGGCCGTTGGTCTCGGATCAGAAGACATTCAATGAAAACTCGTCTCGTAAGCGAATGTCCATAGGAAATATGAGCTATTGCAGTGACCCTTATGGTGAGACCTAAGGTCGGGAATGGACAATGATCACCGATCATGGTCCTCAGAACACGTTTTGGGGTATCATTGAAAATTGTATATATATAGGGTGTTTGAAAAATCTGGAAACGGCCTAATATCTCAAAATGTCTTATCAGATAGAAATATATGCAACTATTAATAGAAGAACCACTTTTTGTTGGAATTTAAATTTTTTTCCGCCATCTTCCAACAAAACTTATTTGTTTTAAATGGGAAGATAGTCGTGTGATACATGATTTTAATGTAAAATTTAATGAAAAAACGATGGTCAAATCCTTTTTTAAGTTATCGTCAGTCAAATGAGCGAAAACCAAAATTGTGAGTCAAAATAATAACCAAAAAAAAACGCATCGGATATAACTACCCTTCTTTTATAATAGTAATGGTCAGCGAGTATCGATCATGGTCCTCAGAACACGTTTTGGGATGTCATTATAATTTGTATATATAGACTTTGTGTGTTCGCATTTAAACGGCCGCATTTTATGTCCGGTTTGGTAAAAAATTGGCGCACGCGTTGGTTTTTAAGTCGCTCTGAAGAGTTCGTTGGCAAAAAAACCCAATTGGAAGTAGGTTTTTTACAGGAAGTATTTTTTTTTCTTTTCAGAAACACGTTGTTTCTGTTGAACGGAAGTAACAATTCTTCGAGATGTTTTGTACTAAAATGAAACGTTTTTTGGGGTTTCATCTAAAAAAATTAGTAGGAGGTTATTTTGCACATTTTGTTTATTTACACGACCATCTGGTTCACGAAAAATAGATCAAAACTTAAATGCCTTAAAAGTATCCGATTTAAATCCACGTTGGGAGATTTTACCGTGAGTGAGTTTGTATGATGAATATTGTATATTATCAATGCCTACATATCAATTGATAATATACAATTGATATGATTTTTAGTCATTGGTATTATGGACAACTACCAAGGTACAGTACTGGAAATTAATAAATGTCTACCAAGATACAAATTTATTATTTCCAGCCAATAACTCAGTTATCTTTTAAGTTACGGAAATAATAAAAAACAAGGTTGTCATTAAAAAAGCAAATTTGTTGTTTCTTGAAATGTTTTTTGTAAAGTTAGCGGTTTTCGAAATATTTTACATTAAACATTTTTAATGCTACCATTTTTTAAATATATGAAATATCGTTTTGGTTTCTTGTACATGGGTAAAAGATGTCATGCCAAATATGTATCCAAAATATTGCGTCCAATATATTGTCTACATCCAAAGATTTAAAGTATTTTCTAAAACAATTTGTTTTGGATGACTGGAAAACGAAGCATTTCCAAACTTATGTTTATATGAACTTTTTATTTATTTTCACTAGTAGAACACGTCCTGAAAGTTTCTCCGTTTCGTTCTGAAGCACCCTGTATAATTTGAAGTTAAATATTTCTGTAGTCAATTTTAATTAACAACAGGCGCACTGTGTGGCAATATTTTGTTTACACATGAATGGTTTAATGTTAAATCACTAGATTACAACGTGAAAATTCATCACACGTTTCAATCACACTATTATGACAAAGGACACATGTAAGGTTTCGTCCTCACTTTGAACTACATCTGTTTGTTCCAGCTCTACCGGTTTCTGAACGCATAACTTCCTGAAACAAGTATTTGATTGTACCGGCTTAAATGTCGACATTCCGAAGTCACCAGTTATTTTACTCAGGCCAAACATTCAATAAAGGGGTTCCACGAAATGCATTTAGTTAGTCGTTCTCTATTATTTGGTTTTATTTCGGATATTAATTACGGTATTACGATATTAATTTTCAAGAGCAATGGATGTGTAAAGGAATCCTTATTTAAGGTTCGTCATGTCCATGCGTTTGTCTCTGTTAAGGGCCACACAGTTAAATCAAAATACAGAATTGAAGAAAACTTTATAAAAGAAGAGAGCATATACACCCACTAAGTTTGGTGGGTAAAATGGGGGTACCTTCCCTTATACAATAAATATAAATTGAATTAACTTCCTACATCCTATAAAGCTAAAATCGTGTAATGTTATTCTTTAGTGATATAAAAACCATTTACAATTCGATTACTTAGTCAAAGTAATGAAATGGGATAGCTAGACTTAGAATTAAATAATAATCAAAATATTGTAGATATCCATAAATAAACGTTTAATACACGCTCTACCACCAGTCCTGATCATAAGAATCTTATTTTAACCACAAAACCCTTCAATAGTTATTTGTGTATCAAGGGGGCAAAGTTGAATTTGCAAACATTTCACGCCTGAGGCGCAACCGAAGGAGTTACAGTTTATTGTAAGTGACAAGGTAAATTTTTCACCCGTAAAACACACACCGTTTTTCCTACAGTTGCATTTTAAATTAGTGTTTAAGTTTTTTAAATATCAGTTTTACTAAATAAAACGTGTTAACATTACAATCTAGTTCACAAACATTATGTATAATATTCCAGATAGTACTGTAGTTCACATATGTGCCACCAAGAGCAGCACAACTCTAAGCACAACAATCAAAATTTACAAATCATAGAATACATCAGCTGTTTACTTTGCACCCTAGGTTGCAAGGATTGAAGTATCATATTTCTATCTTAAGTAGTATTTGCTCCACGTTGATTCTGTGTCATTCAGTCAGGAGAAAGCTTTTTATATACATGTACTATATTTATATACTCAATTCAATAGCAAAGCATTGCCAGTATGTTATGTAATTTATCGAATATTTTACAAATATAGAAAACATTTATCATTGAAATGTGTAAGAGAACAAGCGTTATTATATTAGTCCCACATAATATTGTGAAAGTGACCTTCATTCTTTGCTAGTGTTGGCCAGCAGTCCCCCTAGTTGTCCTTGAAGATCAGCAAATAACAACTCTTGAATCATGTCATCGCTTTGACCCCGCGGGCTTCCATCTGTTGATGGTTGTTCCGAAGCCATTCTAATACTTCCACTTGTGAGAATCAGTTTTTGTGTAGTTAATCCTTTTATGATGTTTACCCATAGGGGGCAAAATAATTTGATTACCGTTTTATGACTTTAAATAATTAATAATAGCCCCAAAGCAAGATTTAATGCGAAATAATATTAGGCCTTATTGAAGGCCTTAACTTTATATACTGTTCTTTGTGTTCCAAGATTTTGGAAAATACATTTAAAACGGATCTACTGCCATAGATGTTACATGCATATATTTCTTATTATGGGACGTTAAACCAAAATCACTTTTTTCGTCAGTGCGTGTCAGTCTCGTACTGCCTCATTTTACCACCTCTAAGGCGATGTTTGACCTCAAAGCTAACAAAAACATAAAATACTTTTTTGAATTCCGAAAATTTCAAGGTATATTCTACAGGGTCTATTCTATATTCATAGACGCACACTAAAAATGACTTCGCTAAATTTTCCTTTTAAAGCGTAAAAATAATGAAAATTCGGGGGTTCACTCCCGGCCCTATAACAGATAAAACAGCTATTCGGATCAAAAGCTTAGCAACACATGTTTGTTTACATTCATTACCATAGCAACCAACTTCGCGAATTTAGAATCAGTTTATTATTCTTCACAACCAAAAGCTTTTTTACGTTAGATTTATAAACGAAGATCAACGAAAAATGCTTACTGTATTATAATTAAATTCAAACATCTGTTATTGCATATTATAAATAAAACAGATGATTTGGATCAAAAACCTTACATACTTTTAGGTTAGGTCTATAATAAAGGAACCAAAACACGTTTATTTGCAACCAATTTGGCAAATTTAAAATCAAGTAGACCTAATTATTCTTTGCAACTAACAGTTTTTTAGATTATGTAAAAGCAAACAAAAGGCTTACTGTATTATAAGACAAACACCTGGTGTTATATAGTATTTTGTTTCCTTTAATTGGTAATATCAAAATTTGTTTGAAATGCTGATTATTGATTATTTAAATATTAATGGTGAAATTACAACGCGTGCCGCAATTCGAATTTTTGGGGTTGGTTGTGCCTATTTCGAACTCTGTCTTACATTAACTATTTATAGGTCATCGGTCAGTCGCAATTTCCGTGAAAATATCAGAGTATACAATAATCTCTTTGCATTGGCTTCACCATGGGGCTGGCGAGCGAGGCGAGCAGAGGTGGAGCTCCTAGTCTTGTACATGCGATAACATTGTAGTAATACTTAGTGAAATCAAATTGCAAAATACAACAAATCACTATGTATTATCATAATTTGTAGCGACGTGTATGATATCACTCCAGTACATGTCATGTGTCACATCACACCCTACAAAGTATGCTTTACTATCAGGAAAATGTGTCACTGTTTGTAAGTCTGTGAGGAAACGGCAGAATCAAAACGGATAACAGGAAAGATAAGGGTTTGCAGACTTGGCCTACGACTGGCTGGCTGCATTTATGGAATTAATTATGTTAAGACGGATGTAAATATGCAAACAATTTATGTCAACAACATGAATATTAATTGTTTCCGAAATAAATCGATGCCACTTTATTCTTGACTTATTCTCAAAACACATTAAGTAGGCCTACTGAATATTCTCAAATGATAATCGTACATATTTGTATATTTTCAGGTTTTATTTATAAAAAATCAAAAATCTGTTTTCAGAGTGTAACACTTTAGTACTAAGATAAATATTAATACTAAAAAAGAAGTCCATGCTCGCTTCGTTCACCAATCGCTGCTGCGAAGCAAATGCAAACAGATTATTGAATACTTTTATATTTTTACGAAAATTACGATTGAGCACTGATCTATACATAGCTAATGTAAGAAAGAGATTGAAATAGACAAGACCAATCCCAACAATTTGAAAGCGGCATGCGTTTTAATTTGCTTTTGGTTTGTCAACCTAAGAAACCTGTTAGTTGTCAATAATAATAAACTGATTCCACATTTGCTAAGTTGGTTGCTATGGTAATGAATGTAAACAAACTTGTGTTGCTAAACTTTTGATCCGAACAGCTACTTTTTCCAAATTATCACTATTTTTGTCCTTTAAAATACAAATTTTGCAAATTCCTTTTATAGTGTGCGTCTATGACCCCATAAGAATATACCTTTAAACTTTCGTATTATTTGTATTTTAACTATTTTAAGTAGTTTACAGGGACACTTGGATCGGAATAGGATGGTAGAGGTAGGAGTGACCTGGAAACTGACCTATGCGCAGTAGTACCAGAGTTTGGATTAGGACAGAGGCACTTGGATCGGAATAGGATGGTAGAGGTAGGAGTGACCTGGAAACTGACCTATGCGCAGTAGTACCAGAGTTTGGATTAGGACAGAGGCACTTGGATCGGA
>JAGFPH010002333.1:91749-108222 GCA_018207615.1 Philaenus spumarius | reverse complement strand
TAAATACAGTAGGTTGTTTTTGTTTTAAATTACTCTAATATAAATTGGCCTATTTCTTTATAAAATTTATTGAGACATGTCTAGTTTTACACTATTCTGAAAATCACTATGTATTTCTTTGCCCCGAATTTAGGAAGATGGTTAAATAATTCCATGTAAATTTTAAAGAAATAGACTCAATTGCTTATTAATTATTCTGATATAAATGTATCTACTTACATATGAAAAGGTATTGGGACTGTTTTCTGACAATCATTACAGTTTACAAATATATTTTGCCGCAGAAAACGCCGACTACGTCTTAAATTAGATTCAATTCTGGTCCAATGGTGCAAAGGTTTACAGTTAGGAGATCTGTGGGACTGGAGCCTGTGTCGACACACTTTCTCTCCCCGCCCGACTGAAGGGGGGGGGGGACAGATGGAGCCTGACCTTACTCAAAACATCGCCCACAACATCAAATTATTCTATTTCACTGGTAAAACCTAAAACTAGACCGCTTTGTGCGATATATATATATATATAACTGCTACTTATAATCCAAAACGTAAAAATAACCCAAAATCCATAAAAGAATGCGAGTTATCGTTTCAACAAAATGTTTAGATGGCGTTTTGGCTAATCAATGGGCATCTTCACTTCAAATATTTTCTAGGTTGAATAACGACGAGCAAATTTTAAATCTTAAGATTTATAAATGTATCCAAAAACATGGTGTTCATTTAATATCTTTCCACATTTACTGGTTATGAAAATCCATAATATTATCTATGACGGAATACAAAGAAAGCAGGTGTATTATATATAGTAGGCCTATACTAGCTGGTACATGCGGCTACGCTCGCAGATGTGATTAAATAAATAAAAGGACTTTTGGGTAAATATTGTGCCTTACCATTACACGTAATTCAAACAAACTATTGTAGATCCGAATTCCATGGCCCAAAAACGCACAGTGAGTTTCGACCAAATCGATCTATGAATCCCTTTTAGGGCTACGTAAATTATTAGCTATGCACCAATAAACGCTACAAATCTCAATTTTCGCCAGTTTGTTACTGATGACTCCCGAACGAACATACAAATTACAAATCAGGTTTTGAGGAGTATTTGACATTTATGAGTACATTTCACAATATTCTATACCGTTTTTATATATATTTAACTGTTAAACCAGAGTATACAGTACATTAAAATACAGACGATCTTGTCACAGTTTAAGCGTTTGATCCAAATCACTTGTTTTATTAACGTTGGTTGCGCGTCTGGTTCCCCCAAAATCGATCAAAACGTAAAATACCATAAAAGTACCATAAAAAGCGAGTTTGTCTGCTCCGATCGAATTATTTGCTACGTGTTAGGTGTAATTTAACATCTTCAGTTTTCAGTGTTGATAGTATGAAATTTAATATGAATAAGTGCTAAATATTGGGAGGAAACGGTACATGTTGCTTTTTAGTGTTTAGATTACCTGAGTCAGTTAAATGGACTCCTTTCTATACACAGCAGTACCTCTCAAGTTAAGCTCTTTAAACATTTTATTAATGGGACCTAAAGAAACCCTCCAAGAGCTGACAATAATACACTTCAGTGCTAGGCATTTTTAAAGAGGCGTGCATGTATGTATTTAAAAAATATGTATATAATTCTTACTAAAAGTAAAAATAGACTTATTATATATCATTATAATCAGAAAAGCATGAATTTCGTATTTAATCTTAATATAATTGTAATAATTCTTTTAATCCTAGATTTTCACAGCTCTTTGTTCTGCAGAATTTTAAAATTTATTTCCAGATACTACTAAAAATAATTTCAAAATGTCACTGTAATATTCAAAGATATACAAAAGTTGCACAATTTCATGCTGATCAAAAAAAATTAAAAACTGTAACACTCTACTCTTCCAAACAAATTACTGTGGTTCATTACAAGAAACAAAAACGTCTAGCGTCTAGCACAGATACAGATGCACTAAAACAGCTGACTTTACAATGCTACCAAAATTACATTTTTTTAAAGTATCGATTTTAAACTTTATACTGTACTGTAGTAGTCGATTTCTAACAAAACCATAAAAGAAACTCTCAGATTGAATGAAAAATGACGACTTGAGGCCCATTTTAGAAAACCTCTGTATAAAAGTCGCAGATGCGACTTTAGCGCTTGTAGGGTTAACATTGGCACTACACCGGCTTATGGAAGTTAGACATCGAGGGAGAAGAACATAGGTTGAACCAAAGCAACGTGTTACAACTGTAGCAAACTTTACGAGCGTCTTTAACCACTACCTCAACAATTTCAAAACATTACATATATATAATATTTACCCTTTACTAAACATGTTTAAAGCAGCCTTCATGCGTGTCCAACAAGCACTAGATTCTTGTAATCGTCATATAACATCAGGCGCGTGTACAGAATATAAACAACACGCAAACCCAAGTGTTCGCAAGTGTCTTAATTATTCGTCGGTCAGCGAAACGCAATCTTCTTCAGGAAACATCTTATCGCACCACGCTATCTTAGCCTTTGTCAACGCAACGCCATGAGAAAGCAGGCCAAGGTCCTTGACGGTTTCCACAAAATATTCTTTGTGTTTTCCACAGTCGCTGTAAATTTTAATAATAATTAAAATTGCGTAACATAAGCTGTCATTTGGCCTTCGCGAGATGTGTGTTGAAACCGATCTGTAGGATCGTTAATTAGTGGAAAGGCAAATCCAAGGTGGGACTCGCTGATCAATCCGTCATAGCTTGGAGAGAATGTGTTGCGTTGATTGAATAAGATAACGCACTTAGTATATCGTAATCAAATAAATGACAAAAGGGAAATGCAAACGTTGTACTTTTTCAGTTATACAAATTTTTATGACTTTAAACATTTACTCCGTCATCTTGACTGTAACTTTTTTTTTCGAAAATGATCGTGCTACTACACTTAACTTCAATCGAAAATCAACGATGAATATTCGCACATAAAAATTGCCGTTTCCGCATTTTAAGTCCGATTTTGTCTAAATTTGGTTGGTATAAGCGTTCCTTGTCTAAGTCGCTCGTTAGACAAAAAAATCCAACAACCGGAAGTATGTTTTTCGACCGAAAGTAAGTTGAGATTTTTCGTACTTGAATAAAACTGTTTTAAGGTTTTATATAAAAAAATAAATGTAGAATATTATTCTGCACATTTTGCTTTTTACACGACCTTATAATCCCCGAAAATCGATCAAAACGTAAAATACCATAAAAGTACCCGGTTCATATCCACACTGGGTCCTTTACTCAGAGGCCAACGGCCGAGTTGGTACGCTGCGAGCGAAGCGAAGCAGTCCATAACCCGAGGTCGAAGGGTCAAGGTGCAAAGCGAGTTATTACACTGCGAGTGGAACGATGAAGAGCGTGAGTCGTAGCTGGAGGCTTAGGTGCAAACAAATTCTACTAATATATTTCGTACACAGAGATTCAGCGCCTTCGTAAGTAGAAAAATTTCGCAAATTGTCGCTTGAAACCATAAAATATAAAAAAAAAGTTTTGGAAAATCGCTAAACTTATGTCAGCAGTTCAGCTGCGTGTACGAATTATTCTATTTTTCAGACAGACTGTATTTAAAAAGCATGAAATTTTAACTGCTGATCCGTATACCCTCCATTCAGATTTGGATTATTAGCGAATTTCCATTGGAAAGATAAGCTGTTGCAGTAATTCTTATGGTCAGATCTAAAGTCGGGAGTAATAAATGAGCACCGATCATGGTCCCTAGAACAAGTTTTTGGGTGTCTTTATTCATATATTATGTGTTCGCACTCTAACGTCCGCATTTTACGTCCGATTTGATCCAAATTTGCTACACCCCTAGGTTTTCGCTCGGACGAATTCGTTAGCTATTACCTGAAATCCAACAACCTGAAGCACGTTTTTGATCGGAAGTAACACGTTTTGAGTTTTCGTACTAGAATGAAACTGTTTTAGTTTGTTATCTAAAAAATTATATTGTTCTGCACAATTTGTTTTTACACAACCTTATCGCCCCTAAATCAAATAAATAAATAAATCGTCTGGTTCCTCCAAAATCGATCGAAACGTAAAATACCATAATAGTAAACGGTTAAAATTACGTGAGAGATTTTACCGTGGGGTATATTACAATCCAAGACCGACAGCGAAGCGAGTTTGTCCACTGAGAGCGAAGCGAAGGGTTTATATGTTAAACCCTACAAAATATAACTTAATTTTGGAAATTTGCTCAACTCACGTCAGCGGTTGAGCTGAGTGACCGAATTTTTTACAAATTAAATCTCTTTGAGCAGCGAAGTGGGGAATAACCTGCTAAAGTTTTGACGTGGAGAATAATCTTTAGAAATTTTGAACAGAAGAATAACTTTCTGAAGTTTTGAAGTGGAAAATAACGTCCTGAAGCTTTGAGAAATGGGGATTCACTTCCTGAAGCTTTGAGAAATGGGAATTCACTTCCTGAAGCTTTGAGAAATGGGAATTCAATTCCTGAAGCTTTGAGAAATGGGAATTCACTTCCTGAAGTTTTGAAGTAGGGAGTAACCTTCTGAAATTTTGGAATTGGGAATAACGTTCTGAAGTTTTGATGTGAGGAATTTATAGCCTGCTAAAATTTTGTGAAATGGGGAATAACCTTCAAAAGTTTTGATGTGGAAAATAATTTTCAGAAGTTTTGAAGTGAGGAGTAAATAACCTTCTAAAGTTTTGAATGGTAAATAACGTTCTGAAGTTTTGAAATGGGGATTAACTTTCTGAAGTAAGGAGTAACATCCTGAAGTTTTGGAATTGGGAATAACGTTCTGAAGTTTTGATGTGTAGAATAACCTGCTGAAGATTTAAAGTGGGGGAATAACCTAGAGTTTTGAAGTGGGGAACATCTTTCTGAAGTTTTGCAGTGTGGAGTGACTTCCTGAAGTTTTGAAGTGGGGAACAACCTTATGAAGTTTTGAAGTGGGCAATAACCTTAAGAAGTTTTGAAGTGGGGAATAACCTTCAGAAATTTTGAAGTGAGAAATAACCTTCTGAAGTTTTGAAGTGAAGAATAAAAATCTGAAGTTTATCAACGGAATTTGAATAAACCGTGTGTGACGGTTTCCTAGCTGTTTTTTTAAGTACTCTACTTATACTCACTAAACTAATGAAGGAATAAATTGGGAAAACTAACGCCAATTACCGGTTTCGAACCTGATTCTTACCTTATTGAAACTAAAGCCTACTAACTGAGCTACCACTGTTTCCTACTATACAGACTGTCCCAAAAGTCCCGGACCGGTTTAATAACTCCTAAACGAAACTAGCTACAGTAATAATATTTCAGACATGACTCCTGGCTACAAAAAACTATTTTTTGAGTTGTTAGTCACTATTGCCCCTGCCCCCAAAAACCAAATTTGGGGGGTTGCCCCAAATTTTTAAATGTAAACCCCTATCGAGTGACCCATCATTTTAAAGGTCTCATTGAGTTAATCACAACAGTGCAAACCCGAGGTCGATATCTTGCTCCTGTCCAAAATGGCTGACCTTTTAGTGTTTCTTATAGTCATGTAATTTAAAATTGACCCCCATTGGTTGTATTAAACATTTTTATTATTTTAAAACAAAGTAAACACACGCACAAAAGAGTTTAAAGTATAAAAACAAATTTGTCATACTTGGTAATAATAACAAAATGTTTAACTTTACACTCAAAAACAAAGTTGCTTACCAAAGATGATATCCAGGGTTTAGAGTAAGTATTCGAACTGCTTTCCTTCCACAGTCACGCAGTGTGCTAGTCTGTAATAGTGATGCTGTACTACAATCTGTATCATTTCCCCCGGTATTTGCTGAGCTGCGTGTTTACTTTGTATACGATACAAAATGTTCAATTTTAAATTACATGACCATAAGAAACACTAAAAGGTCAGCCATTTTGGACAGGAGCAATATATCGACCTCAGATTTGCGCTGTTGTGTTTAACTCAATGAGACCTTTAAAATGATGGGTCACTCGATAGGGGTTTACATTTAAAAATTTGGGGCAACCCCCCTAAATTTGGTTTTTGGGGGCAGGGGCAATAGTGACTAACAACTCAAAAAATAGTTTTTTGTAGCCACGAGTCATGTCTGAAATATTATTACTGTAGCTAGTTTCGTTTAGGAGTTATTAAACCGGTCCGGGACTTTTGGGACAGTCTGTATATTCTAAATGGTTTATACTTATATTTCAATTGTACAACTAATATTGCGCATAATTATTTATAATATAAAGTTACCGTTTTATACACAAGCCCCTGAATATATGAATAAAAGAATTTAAATCTGTACTGACAATAATTGTCAGAGCCATAACTGTATTAATTTAACAAGACTCTTTCGTTAATGGAAATAACAGCTGGTGACCTAACAATTTAGCTTTTATATAATCAATAGCCAAGCCCGTTTATTGCTGATAAAAGAATCAATAACGCATAATAAAGATAACAATTTTCCACAGCTGCGGCCAAACCAATGTCTGGCTGTTGCTGAGAGAATCAGCGAAAACATCGTGTAGACGCTTCGATATTGTTAAATTTAACACTAATACATAGTCATCTGTATATATATATATATATATAAGCTGCTTTGTCCTAACGGGTGGAGTAAATAAAAACTAGTTATTACTATCTAGTAAATACTAGGTAGTTTAAGCACTAATTTAAAATTTGATGATTTAACAAACACTAGTTGTAGGTAGTAACAACTATCAGTTTTAAGTAGTTTCTGGAAAAATTTAAGTATTTACTAGAGCTAGTAGTTACTAGTTTGCACAATTTTAAGCACTTACTAGTTTAGGACTAGGCTTCAGCTCTGATCCTGTCCAGACATGTTAATCCCCACCATTCACTCCATCCCGCTATTGTGCATGTTCATATTGTGCAATGTTGTAAAATCATTTCTATTTTGCATTTCTTCATCTCTCGTTTCTAGTTTTTTGTCTTCAATCAAGGAGGAGCTATGTCTTCAAGCAAGGAAGAATATTGGAAAAAGAGAAAATTTTAATGAAGGGCTGTTTTAAGACTTATATCGGAACATACCAAACCAAAAAAATAAAGAACAAAGAACTACCTAAGGACAGCCTAATACAGTTTCCAAGAATCGGAAATCTCTTCTTTAGTTGGCCGAAACCTCTTTCAATGATCACTCTCTCCTGCGCATGGGTTAGATTAAAACGTCTTTTTGCATTGCTGCACGATGGTTTAAAATGAGCGATTAACCTGTGTGAGATGACATATCCTGAGTCACCAAGCAGACAAGCTCCACCATAACATTTCAGACAAAGCTTCTCCTCCAAAAACTACCTGCCCACTACTTGTAAATCTTTCCTCCGCATTACAAGTGGCTTGTACATGTATAATTGGATACCCTTTTCTGATCACGTACTCATCTCCGAAGGCAGTTGGATTCAAGATTTCAACGTGCGTACAGTCCAGAGTTCCAATAACTGTAGGCAAACGGAATTTCCTCTGCCAGATAATGTTTGCTTGATTCAATTCAGCCTGTGTTTAAGGGAAATGAATCCAATCATGTGATTTTGCAACTATCCAGTCATCACAAGGCGTACTGTCTTGTAAACAGTTGATCGGTGCATCCCAGTGTCTTCCATAATTCCCGTCTGATATCCAGGATCGCCGACGAAGCGAAGAAAATTCTACATCTTCTGTCTGCGTGCAGCTTATTTTCAGATCTAAATTCATTAGTTAGAAATTCAAAACTTTGGTTTTCAAACCGTAGTACAGTAGTTCCTTGCATTTATCGGCTTCGTATTCCCTTCGATAAATTTTCCGCTTACGAATGGGCATAAACTTCGCCACGTCACGGTTGCAAATAATTGAAACAAGCTACTGTGTGCTGTGCTTGAAGAAACAATAGTAGTAACTAGTCTGAGAAAGTAGTTTTTGCTCTTTATGCAACTGATATGCATATAAGTAAGTACTAGGTTTCCGGAAAACGCTAGTAATTAATTACTATGCCTAGTAACAACTTGAAATTTTTATTCACACACAACCTAGTAAATTTTTTTTTAAACACTAGTATTGGAAAATACTAGTTTTTATTCACTTTACCCATAGAATCAACGTGGAGCAAAAACTACTTGATATACAATTAGAAAATTTAAAAGTAGGCCTATATTCTTATGATGGTCATAAAAGCACACTAAGAAAAGATTTTGCTAAATTTTTAATTTAAAGCATAAAATAGTAAACATTCTGATAAAATAACTGCTCGAATCAAAAGCTTAGCAACACATGTTTGTTTACATTTATTACCATAGCAAATTTAGAATTAGTTTATTATTCTTCACAACCAATAGACCTGGCAAATTGGGCCAAATTCCACTGAAAAACTGAATTTTGAGATACAGCTCGAATCGACATGGGGTTTTCTGCATTGTGTTCAGAAATGAATCAGGAAAATGTTTACACATGATGATTGACTACCCGGACAGAATTGCATCCAAAAGTGTATAATTTTTTTTTAAATATCTAAAAAATTATCAAATTACTTTTGGGGGGGGGGGGGGGTTTTGAGGTCACTGGTTCCGAATCTGACATCAAAAAGTCACCCAAAGGGCCCAAAGGCAAAAATAAAAAAATTGAGAAAACGACTTTTAAATTGTTTCAAGGAGTTTTTTTGTATCATTAAATAGTTGAAACTTCCTTTTTTTAAATGACACCCTTGAATTGGCAATTTAATCACCTATTTTTCATTTTTATCACATTAAAGGTGAAAAATTTACTCTTCTTTTAAAATGCTATGTAATAAAGTTCGACTTTGTATCTAATCCCTCCCTACCAATACTCTGGGCCCAGTATTTCTGTTCACTAAAGCATTCCAGCTTGAGAGAAAATTTAGGTTTTTCCAATTTTTTACTCTCCAACCTGTTACAAGAAAACCAACAATATTCTATAAAAATTATTTAATTTGGTGCCACCCGGTGCAACAGCGACGTTTTTCCCAATTAACATCGGTCATATTTTCTGATGTCAGATTTGAAATCAGCAACATCAAAAACCTTCGGTTTCCAAGTCTTTTTCTCAAATTAAATGTTTGGGGCATCGGCGACGTTTCTCGATGTGGTCGAAACCAGCGACCTCCGCTCATAAACCTCCGAGAAGTGATTGCTACCACTTTTTTATCAGTTTGTAGATGTTAATACTTTTTAGATATAAATAAAACAGTTGATTTAGTTCACATCAGACTTAAAATGCGGCAATTAGAGTGCGAACACACAGACACACACTGCACACACACACACACACACACACATATATATAAATATATATAGATATACAATTTTTAATGACACCCGAAACTTATTCTGAGTACTTTTATCGGTGCTAATTGACCATTCCTAACCTGAGGTTTCAACATAGAGTCACTGAAATAGCTCATCTTTCCTACGGAAATGCCCTATCAAGGAGAAATAAATAATTGTTTTATAGATTTAACATCGCAGCAAATAACCCATACTAGACAGTTAAATTAAACTTACGTCTTACGTAGTCAAACTGCCTTACCTGCAAATAAAAAAGAATTAATTCATTACAGGCGATAGTTCACTTACACTATGTTACAAGAGGTCTAAATGTAATATTTGTAATACTGCAAAGAAAAAAATTGTTTCATTTCAATATGGTTCCAACTTTGCACAAGTTGTTCTGTAAACCAATATACTAAACTCTACGGCCTACCAAAGCAGTTCTAAACAAACGCTGAAGCTGCCGAAATAAAATACCTATGCTGGCTTGAAGCGTTGCAAAGTCGGCAGAATTTCGTCAGATTCGGTCTAAGAATTTGTAAATATTCGTCTACATTTTTCGTCAGAATATCATGGAAGGTTCATTTCAAGAGAATTTCCTGCTAATAGGTGTCAAATTGATTAAATCGTAACATCTACCTTTAGTGTTTAAATCTACGCCTGTGTTTAATAGCGAATATTACAGTGACTCTTATGGTGAGACGTAAGGTCGGGAGTAGTAAATATGCAAAAAAATAATGGTCTTTTGCAGTGACATTAAAAATTTTATATGTATATTTATTATGTGTTCGCATTCTAATGGCCCTATTTTACGTCCGATTTGGTCTAAATTTAGTACACACGTTGGTGTTTTAAGTCGCTCCGACGAGTTCGGAAGCCATACAAAATTAAAACAACCAGAAGCACTTTTTGACCGGAAGTAACATATTTTTATGATTTTTCGTACCGTACTAGAATGAAAATTCGAGTTTTATCTAAATAAATAAATATATGAGATTATTCCGCACACTTTTTGTTTACACGACCTTTGTTGTAAACTCGCTTGGTTCCCCCAAAATCAATCAAACGTAAAATACCGCAAAAGTACCCTGTTCAAATCCACGTGGGCTGTTTTGATCCGAGGCCGACGGCCAAATTTGTACGCTGCGAGAGAAGCGAAGCAGTCCATAACCCGAGGCCGCAAGGTCGAGGTACAAACTGAAAAAGTGAGTTTTTTCCGCTGCGAGTGGAAAGAAGGTGCGCGTAAGTCGAAGCTGGAGGCTTAAGTGCAAACAAATTATACTAATACATTTCGTACATAGGCAGCTATTCAGCGCTTTCGTGAGTACATCAATTTCCCTAATAGTTGGTTGAAACCCTAAAACATAATACAAACTTAATTTTGGAAATTCACTCAACTCACGTCAATGTAGGCCTAACCTAAAATTGTGTTGAAAAAGTTGTTAGTATTTAAACTGTATTAAAAACGTTTTTGATCCAATTCAGCTTTTTTATTTATAATATGTAACAGATTTTTCAATATAGTAAGTCTTTTTTGTTGCTTTTATTTTGTTAATTTAACCCAAAAGAGTTGTCGGTTGTGAAGAATAATTAAATTTATCTAAATTTGCTAAGTTGGTTGTTATGAAAGGAGTTTTAACCCAATCAATCAAACCGTTCTCTAGATATGATTTATTTTGTACAAAAAACAAAATGGCTGATATCTGGAAAACGAAGCGTTTTCGGGACTATCTTTATACGAACTTCTTTTCTTATTTTGACCTATGGAACCATTTCCCGAAGTTTGATCTCGTAATTACTGGACACCCTGTATACTGTATTATCTATGTTGGGTTCACGCCTTGTATCTTATTTTCTACAACTAGTTGCCAACAACAGCAAACGTTATCACGAAAAATCAACTTTTCAAATTTACCAAACTATGATAGTGCAATATAGTCTGTCAAATTAAACAACTAACCTTCACAGATAAGGTTGCAGCTGTACTGTAGCCGAAGTAGTACAGAAATACCCCGGGAGGGAACTGTTAGAACAGGTTGGCCTAAATAATGGGTTCTGTGAAGCAGGTGGCTCCGGGTTCGCTTACCTTTGTCAGGCATTCCAAACCCCGCACGAGCTGATTCTCTTATACAGTACATACTTTCATCATGCTATATGGACTTCGAAACTAATAATTACTCTCTTATGGTATACTGCTCGCTTCGCTCACCAACCCCCGCGGCTAAGCAAATGAAAACATATTATTGTATACTATAATATTTTCACAGGAATGACGACTGATTAGGGCAGAAATTTTTTATTTTTATATAAAAGAGAGGCAATTTTCAAGTTAAAAATATGTAAAAAATGTTATACGATAAAACAGTATTTCAAAGAATAAAGTTGGCATAGTTATAATAGTGACAGGTGTTTGAATTATGATATATTAAGACTTTTTCTTTGTTTGTGTTTCCTATTACCTAACCTAAAAAACTGTTGGTTATGAAAAATAATTACCTTAGACTATTCTAAATTTTCCAATTGGGTTGCTATGCTAATAAATCTAAACTCTTTAACAAAAATGTAAGAATAACCTAAAAATTGTGTGAAGATTATGATTCAAATCATCTGTTTCATTTGTAATATGTAACAGACATTTGAGTTATAATGCAGGACACCTTTTACTTTCTCACTATACTATAGTACAGAGAAAGTAGGCCTATAGTGATCGCAAAAAAATCGTTGTTGAGATTTTTGTGGAAATATCCGTTTTGGGACCCCTGAGTTCAAAAAAGTGGTTTTTACAAAATGTCTGTATATACAAAGCTAGAGCGAAAACTATTTGATCGATTTCAAACAAATATGCACCAGACATGTCAAGTAGGTCTGTATAGATGCACGAAAAACGGCTTTGAAAAATTTTGAAAAACAGCCCCCTTTTGGCAAAAACCCCCAAAAAATCAGTTATCATTTTTTTATAAAAAAAAGGCGCCAACAATTTTGATAAAATTTGGCTTATTTGTAGCCTTTTATGTACCCTACCATATGCAAAAACCAGCATATTTTTGAAAATTCTCGTTTAGCTAATAATAATAATAACTGATTTTTGGGGGTTTTTTGGCCAAAAAGGGGGTTGTTTTACTAAAATTTTCAAAACCTTTTTCGTGCATCTATACAGGCCTAATAGACGTGTTTTGTGCAAATTTGTTCGAAATCGAACGAATAATTTTCTCTCTAGCTAATAATAATAATATTTATTAGTTAATCTCCTACTTTAATATCACCTCTCCTATCCCTCCTACAATTATGAAGTCACAATGAATCTGTTTAATAATTTAAATATGTTTGAGAGAAAGTATGTGCCAGTTCCTGGTACCGTTTATTTTCTTCGTGTTTGTTTATAATTTGTCAACCTAACCTAAAAAAAGCTGTTGGTTGTAAAAATAATGAACTGATTCTAAATTTGATTTCTAAAAGTTATTGCTATGGTAATGAATGTAAATACATATGGTTCAGAATAGGCATCACCTAGAATTGTGTTGCAAAGTTTTTGATTCTAATCAGCTGTTTTATTTGTTGTAGGGCTGGAAGTAAGTCCCTGTATTTTGACCATTTACAACCTTTAAAATCAATATTTTGCACAACCCTTTCTTAGTCCACCTATACATGGTGGTATCGTGTCTAGAGTTTTAACCCTTTCAGACCTGATTTTTTTCCGTGGATGATAAAAAATCTTTTCTGCCTAATTATGATTAAATACATTTTTTAAAGATTTTTCAAAAAGTTTTTTTTCATGTTTGAATTTTGGTTTCTGAGAAAAATTTATGTGTACAATTGTACACAGTAGGTTTCGAATGGTCTGATATTTAATAAGACCTACCTAAATAAAAATTAATGTTTTTATCTAAAATTTCAATCATAAGTCTTCTATAATTTTATTTATAAAATAATTGCAATATAAAAAAAAGAACTACAGTAATTTGTCATAAAAATATGTATTTTTCTTTATTTCGCACAATTTACAAACATTATAAAACTTAGAAAAAAAAGAAAAAAGATATAAAGTTACATGTTTTTTAAAATTTTAAACTTTTTTAAATTTTTTGATGAAATGCTAAATAGCAGTTACTATTTTTGGACAAACATAGATGAACATTGCACTTCTGGCATTTGATCCTTGATTTCCCGTTGCACTTGGGGTATTTACACCTGGTAGGAATTTTCTTGTCATCATGCAATGGTAAATGGTCGACACCATCAAACTGCACTTCTTCTATAGGTCTGACTTCCCCATGACGCCTCTGGACAACTGGTGTAGTAGGTGGCGTTTTAGTTGATCTTCCTCGTTTTTTTGTGATTATTGGTTTGCCACAATGAATAAGACCTTCAGTAATGCGCATACAAAATTCTAGTAAGTCCATGACTTTATTTTTTGGAATTTGAAAATATTCAGTGTCACGTTTGTACTCCAACCAACTTTGAGTAATTGCAAAATCAATGGCGTGAAAAATAACTCTTAATGTCCATTTTTTTGATCTAATAAAAATACGATAATAACTGATTAGTTGGTCAAAAAGATCAACTCCACCCATTGAGTGGTTATAGCGTTTTACTATTTCTGGCCGATCTATTGTTACATATTTCTTGTTTCGTTTATCCCAGCGATTGACTTCGTCAATTATTCCGGATCCAACAAAATTAGAAGCAAGCACTACAGTTTTGTTGTCCACCCATTTCACCATAGTAATACCATCTGAACTTTTGATTTCATAACTTGATCCACGATCCAACTTCATTGCTTCCTTGTCTGAAATTAAAGGTGGTTTGCAAAATCGGTTTACCCTTACTGTACCAGCAGCTTGTATATTTAGCTGTGATAGAGCCTGAAACAAGTGATATGATGAACAAACAGTCCAGAACGTCAATTAATGAAAATAAGGAATTTTAGTTAGGCTTTAAAGTCCATGTGTACAAATGTACACACCAGGTCTGAAAGGGTTAAGTCAACCTGTACGTTGATTATGCATCAGTCAGTCAATACAATAGGTCAGTACTTCTTTTATGTATATACAGATTTAAATCTAGGGAATGATATTATATACAGGTTTTCTAGGATATTTCCAAAGCTTAATAGTTTCCCTACTAAGTGAAATAGTTAAAAGTATTGCACATTGAAGGATTTTTAAAAACGTCATTAAGTCGAGAAACTATACGAATTTTGGTAATTCATTTCCCTCATCTTTGCCTGTTTTTTTTCTCGTTCGCTACTAAATGCTAGGTGTAAGTTAATTTTGTATCTCCTGTTTTAAGAGTAGATAATATGACAAATTTAATCAGATCATGTCATTTTTTATCTTAAGTTTTTAGTGTTACTGCTAAATATTCAGAGGAACCACTACAATTTGGTAAGTTAAATATAGGCTTAAAATAGTACAATGTTTAGAAAAAGGTACAGGGTGGTATTTTTTAAAGTACTTTTTAGCGAATTTTCACAGGAAATATGAGCTATTGCAGTGACCCTTATGGTGAAGATCGGGAGTAGTAAATGAGCACCGATCATGGTTACCAAAACACGTTAATGTGTTCGCATTCTAACCATAGTACAAACGACTGTTCTGTAAATCAGACGGTTGTGAAAGCACGTTTTTTGACCGGAGGTAACTATTTTTTTAGATTTTCATACTAGAATAAAATTCATTTAGGGTTTTATCTGAAAACATAAATATATCATATTATTCTGCACATTTTGTTTTTTCACACGACTTTATAGCTCGCTTGGTTTCCCTAGGTCGAGGGCCGAATTTGTACGCTGTGAGCGAAGCGAAGCAGTCCATAACCCGAGGTCGCAAAGTTGATGCGCGTGAATCGATGATGGAAGCTTAGCTGCAAACAAATTCTACTAATATATTTTGTACACGAAGACAGCTATTCAGCGCCTTCGTGAGTAGACCAATTTAGAAAATAGTTGCTTGAAACTGTAATCATATAAATTTACACCCGCGGTTCTGCTGCATGATCGAATTATTTAACTTCAAAACACTGCTTAAGATGTCCTCATAAAAGAACCTGCTTCGACAGCTTGTGTTACAGCAAGCTGGATTAAAGAAGTACCGCTTAGTTTCTGCGTCATCGAGGTGTTCAATGACATGAAACAATGTTCCCCTCAACGTAACAATCCTGTTACAAAGTGTTGAACACAAATTTAATAGAATTATGTCAAACGTTAAAAAGACGAATGGATTCTTATTTCTAAATAAAACCTGTAACTCAAATACGCAGCGAGAGTTAACACTGATTGATTAGAAGCAAAGTAATTATATAGATAAAAAGGAAATAATTAAGATAAGCGATGAAGCAACCGTAGGTTTATGTGTCATCGTTATCTTTTTACAAACCTCCTGCAAAAGTCGGTTTAATAAAACTAAATCGAAGTAACTGGAAAATATTTCCAGGTTTTGAGTACAATAAAACTAACTAAATGAATTAAATTATTTCGTCCTATTATTTCATTATAGGTTTAAATAATCTACGTCTTATGCATTTCATCACAATTGAGTGAAACATGATACCACATTTTGTGAAAAATATATTTTTAACATATATTATTGTGAAAAGGTTTATCATATTAGTTCAGGACTTTATCATTTTAACGAATTTCCATAGGAAAGACAAGCTATTGCAGTGACCCTTATGGTGAGACCTAAGGTAGTAAATGAGCACCAATCATGGTCCTCAGAACACGTTTTGGGGTGTCATTAAAAATGTTAACCAGAAGTACGATTTTTGACCGGAAGTAAAAAATTGTTGAACTTTTTGGGGTTATATGTACACAAATAAATGTAGGAGATTATTCTGCACATTTTGTTTTATTACATGACCTTACATGAACGTCTGGTTACCCCCAAAATCGATTAAAACACAAAATACCCTAAAATTGCCCGTTTTAAAAACACGTGGGGATTTTAACGTCAGGCAGCTTCTGTCCGAGGCCGACGGACGGGATGCCAACTCGCAAAGCGCAATCAATAATGCACGAAATGCACACACTCACAAAGCGAGTTTTCCGCTTTAGGCCTAGGCCGCAGTGTCAAGGTGCAAAACTCGCAAAGCGCAATCAATAATGCGCGAAATGCACACACTCACAAAGCGAGTTTTCCGCTTTAGACCTAGTCCGCAGTGTCAAGATGCAAAACTCGCAAAGCG
>JAGFPH010002333.1:60925-86468 GCA_018207615.1 Philaenus spumarius | reverse complement strand
CCCATATTTAAATACACAGAAAGAATACCTTCGGAAAAATTCGGCTCTGATCTGATCTGATCGTACAAGTATAGCCGTAGCTTTATGGTGAGACCTAAAGTAGAGCGTGTTTAATGAACAACAATCATAGTCCCCAGAACACGTCTTGGGTGTATTAAAAAATATATATAACAAGTTTTTCAAATTGTTCTTACTAGAATGAACCTTTTTGGGATTTATCTACAAAATATATAATAAAGGCCTATAGGAGATTATTTTGGACATTTTGTTTTTTTACACAACCTTGTAGCCCCTCTGCTCCCCTAAAATCGACCAAAACGACAAATACCAATAAAGTACCCGGTTCAAATCCACGTGGGGGATGCAAGTGAGTTTTTCCACTGCGAGCGGAACGAAGCAGCGCGTGAGCCGGGGCTGAGGTGCAATCAAATAAAATGTGCGTCGGGTTTTGGGGTGGGAGGGGTGGAAGGTGTAAAAAACAGTGTTTTCTAGGTTTTTGCAAATATCTCGTAAACTTTTTACTTTAGAGTTTAGTTTGTCCAATAACTTTTATATGGTTCATTGTTATTGTTTTACTATTAAACGTCTTGTAAAATTATTTTGCAGTGTTCACGTATATTTTTATGATCTCTGCTTTCATTAATGTTATTTAGTCAACTTATTGTTTACTCATCTAAGTTATTTGTTTCTTTTATTTAGTGCAAACATATCAAAAATTGGCTGAAATTAACCTCTATATCTCTCGTATTTTCTAAAATATTGATTTCCCGCAGTTATTTTTGGGTTTGTTACAGTCACTTTTAACTTGTAAAAGTACGTTAAATTCTCTACAAAAATAGTTCTATTAGTTTTTCTTTTTGTGCGATCAATAGTTTTGGAGATATTGAGGGGGTAAAGTAAGGTATTCCATTCGGTATGGTTGAAAACGTGCTTAAATTAACAATTTTTCGACGATTTACCCTATAATTAACATTATTGGGTATGTTTTGATAATACAGTTTGGCAGACATGTGGTTGAGTATTTGATCGATCCTTTGCTCTAAATTTGCTAAAACGTCTCCACTTGTTTGGGGGTGGGAGGGGTGGCAGGTGTAAAAACTGTGTAGTTTCTAGGTTTTTACAAATATCTCGTAAACTTTTGGTGGAGACGTTTTACCACATTTAGAGGCAAGGGTAATGAAAAACTTCCAACAATCAGACCTTGGTTTTTTGTTGGATGCCCCAGTTTGGGTATAATTTTACTGTAATATTAAGACCTGTTCAAGACAACTAAAAAGTGTTACGAACGGTTTAAAAACTGGAAACATACTGGGACTAGAAACTGTAAGTTAGAACTTTAGGCTATTTTTTTATGTAGTTACAATTCTGTTACAAAACAATTTAATTGGTGTAACCAACATGTTTACAAACTGGAAACACACTGGGGCTGTAAGTTAGAACTTCAGGCTATTCTTTTATATAGAGTTGTAATTCTGTAATATTTTACAGTACCGTAATTGTTTTGCTATTAAACGTCTTGTAAAACTATTTTACAGTGTTCACGTATGTATTGATGATCTCTTTTAAGTTATTTGTTTCTTTTATTTAGTGCAAACACATCAAAAGTTGGCTGAAATTAACCTCTATATTTTCTAAAATATTTCATTTCCGCTGTTATTGTTAGGGTTATTACAGTCACTTTAACGAGTTCTTTCGGAACATGAAGACAATTTGAATTAACGTTTGATCACCACGTCCTTTAGTTTTACCTAAACTTCTACAGTGGTAACATACCCATGTACCGCTTAATTTTACAACTATTTTTTAATTTGTCACATTCCAAAGCACGGAAGATTTTCAACTAGGCTATATTGGGCCTAAATCCTCCACAACTTCTCCTACCTGTTTGCATCCCCGGTTTTCCCATACTGCGCTGTCCAAGCTTTATGAACCACCTGAGGAACCTCCTAAGAGCCGACGCGCTGGGCGTCGCCGAATTATTATTATTATTAACACGACATCCAGACGTATTCCTGTCCGGTAACAGTAGAACCGATACGGGTCGGACACTACCTCTGTCCGTCTCTCGACTACACGGAGACATTAAACACAAACCATAACACATTAAGGCACATCACTAGAACACCACTGTTCCCTAAACACTATTAGATATAACCTGTACAAGTTCGCACGCGTACAAAATCTAAACTCACGAGATGTTAAAAACGCACACAATATTTATAAGATACACTTCAACAATTGTCAATACAATTATTCCAGTAAATCACAAAACCGAACGATCTGTTCACGCTAAATTCATCAACGTGGAAACCAAGACGCTATGCTTCGCCCAATGGCAACGTAGCAACTGAAGTGCTTGTACTGTTGTTTCCCTCTTTGTCCACTGCGGTATCTCTGCGCATGCGCTAAATCCTTGCACCACGTTCACCTTGAAGTTGGGTTTACCTGTCCCCCACACATTCTAACCTCTCATTCTCTCGATGGTACCACATGTTTGCACTTTCACAAATTGTATTTCAATACAGTTAATGTATCCTGGATATTACGTGTACTAATTAGCTGATTAGCTGAAAACTTTCCAACTCTTTTACTCCTCTAAATATTATGTAAACAAAATGTAATTATTCAAGTATTATGATAATGGGCAACAACCTTAGGACATTTTCTCAAAACATTTGCATTCAAACAATGGTGACTTCCTCCTGTTTAAATTATGTATATGATTTATCAAAATAATCAATCGTCGGTAGACAACGGCTAAAACAATGGAAATAAACAACGAAAACTAAAAATTATGTCAACAAACAATTTCAACCATTGTGAAACAACTAATTATTGTAAAACCATATTGTACATCAAATAGAAAATAATTCGACCAAACAGCTTAAAAGATAACGTGAGTTGAGCGAATTTCAAAAATTAATTTTATATGGTTTAGAATTTCAACCCACTTTTTTGGAAATTGGCCTTCGCGAAGGAGCTGAACAGCTGCCTACGAGTATGAAATGGGTACATTAGTAGAATTTGTTTGCACCTCAGCCTCCAGCCCCGACTCACGCCGGTCCGCTTGCATCGGATGCACCCGATTTGCGAGTTTGCACCTCAACCTAGCGGCCTCGAATTGTTTAGTATGCGAGGAATCACCAACGTGTTTGATGAATAGAAAGGAAAGATGAGCTATTATTGCAGTCACCCTTATGGTGAGTCCTAAAGTCGGGAGTAGTCAATGAGCACCGACCATGACACGTATTGGGGTGTCAATAAAAATGTTATATGCATTCGCACTCAACGGCCTCATTTAAAGTCAGATTTGGTCAAAATTTAGTACACACGGTGGTTTAGTAACTCGGACGAGTTCTAACACGTTAGCAAAAAAAATCAACAACCGTAAGTACTTTTTTAGATTTGTCGTAAACTACCATAAAAGTACACGGTTAAACCCCGACGGCAGAGTTAGTAGGCTATGCTGCGAGCGAAGCGAAGCAGTCCATAACCCGAGGCCGAAAGGTCGAGGTGCAAACTCGCAAATCAAGTTTTTCAGTTACGAGTGTAACAAAGCAGCGCCTGGGTCGAAGTTGGAGGCACCTAGTGCAAACAAATTCTACTCAAATATTTCGTACACACATACGAAATTCGCCGCTTTCGTGAGTAGACCAATTTCCCAAATTGTTGGTTGAAACCATAAAACATATAAATTTAATTTAGAAAATTCGCTAAATTTACGTCAGAAATTCAGCTGTGTGATCGAGCTTTATATAATTACTGTATTGTCAATTAGTGAATCTTGTATTGTGAAGTGAAGTAATGTATGTAATTATATTACAATTTTATTGAAAAGGAGTTGCAATTTTGTTTGTAAACAGAAGCCATATTTTTCTATTCCAGGATTATTACAGTGTTATAAAGCGTTTTCTTTACTTTTTATAAAACTATTTTATTATTTACAATCTATATAACAATTTTGCCTGTACTTTCCTAAACAAGAACAGGGTGTTTCGCGAGAGGTTGGCACAAATTTGTTCATATGGAACAAAGGTCTGGAAAAACTTCGATTTCCAGATATCTACGATAACACATTCCAGATAACACCATTCTGACTGTCCTAACCTATAATATGAGATATTCAGAATAATTTTCTGAACTTTATTACTTGAGTAATCTTGTTACGCGTTTAACGTAACGTTGGAATCCAAAATGGTTATTAGGTCTGAACTACTGTATTTGCGTTTAGATCAGACATAATTTTGGACATAAGTCTCTAAATCACTGAAGTTCCATAATCTAAAATAATCATTTACTCCGATAACAATCTGCCACCATTGACTATCAACGAATGGTTAAACATTTAAAATGTTCACGTCTGAACAAAAATGTTCGTAGGAAGGAGTACAAAGTTGCAATAAATGCCAATACAGTATTTTAGTACACAATGTATTTAAAACAACGGCGGCTCAGTTTGATCAGCTGGCAGTTCGGCTAAAGTAAATGATCCCACATTATATAATATTACGTTTCATTGCACTAATCTGCAGGCAACAACGTGCCATATGATTCGCGCACGACAGGAAGGACAGACATGTGCGCCTCCACACCTTCCGCCCCCCACCCCCCTCACATTGTCCTCACGTCCTGTCAAGAGTCAGCTGTTCCTTAAATCTGTTCCAACAGCTGATGCGAAGGGTAGCATTTTTATTGAAACCATACGCTGATTTCGGCAAGACAGTCTATTGTTTAGACCGTCATAACTTTGCTCGTCATCCGTGGTGGCCATTGAAAACTGCCCAGTCTTTCTAGTACTGTATACCATAATAATACAAAATATTATATACGATTTACAATAATGGCCGAAGGTTCTTGGCAGAACTCCATTTTAATTCATGATTATACCATAATGTACAAATAATATACCAAACAGAATCGACCATATTATAAATTAGTTTAAAACGATGATTTAAAACCTAATCTAAAAAAGCAGTTGGTTGTGAAGTACAGTATAGGCTAATTAACTGATTCTAAATGTGCTAACTCGGTTGCTATGGCAAAGGCCGTAAATGCATTCAAGAAACGTGCGTTGATTTAATACAGAATTAATCTAAAATTGTGTCGTTAAGCTGTTGATCCGAATCAGCTGTTTATCTATAAATGTGAAACAACAGATGTTTAAATTATAACACAGTAAAAATTTTACGTTGATGTTTTGGGTTGTTTATAAGTTGCTAACCTAACCTAAAAAAGCTGTTGGTTGTGGAGAAATAATTATCTGATTCTACACAATCAGAGTGGATGGGTACTATAGTAATGCATCCAAATTAATTCAAGAAACGTGAGTTGATTCAGTGTGGGAATAACCTAAAATTGTGTTGGTCAGCTTTTGATCTAAATCAGCAATTTACAAAGTGGCTTACATATAAATTAATTGATTGGACTTTTCTTCTGTCATCAGTTTCTGGAGTTCTATCCAATACAGGTTTTATTAGGCCACGAATCACAAATGGATTGGAAATGAGTTTAACAAAATTTAAAATAATTCGATCACACAAGTGAATCGCTGACGTGAATTGAGCGAATTTCCAGACTTAACGTTATTTGTTTTAGGGTTTCAACACTACTAAAGATATTAGCAGAGTTTGTATGCACATCGACCTCCAGCCCAGGCTCAAGCGCTACATCGTTCCGTTCACAGCGGGAACACTCGCTTTACGAGTTTGCACCTCGACCATGAGGCCTCGGATTATGGACTGCTTCGCTTAGCTCGCAGCGGACAAACTCGCTTTTTATGGTACTTAAGTGTACTTTTATGGTATTTTAAGCTTTGATCGATTTTGGGAGAACCAGACGGGCTATAAGGTTGTGTAAAAACACAAAATGTGTACAATGATCTCCTATATTGTTTACGTGTTTAGATAAAAATCTAACAAAATGTAATTCTAGTACAAAAAAATCTCAAACAAATTTTAATTCCGGTTAAAAAACTTGCTTCCGGTTGTTGCATTTTTCGGCTAACTAGTCCGAGCGACTTCGACAACCAGCGTGCGTACCAAATTTGGACCAAATCGGACGTAAAATTTGGCCGTTAGTGTGCGAACACATATATAAATATATCAATTTTAATGACATCCCAAAACGTGTTCTGAGGATCATGATCGGTGCTCATTGACCATTCCCGACCTTAGGCTTCATAAAATATTATTTGCGTCCAGACACCGAGCACAAAGCACGTGGGGAGCGTAGGAGTCGGTACAATAGGCAGCCTGTAATGTGGGGCAATGGTAAACAATGAGCTCAACCTCGATTGAAGAAAGAAACCAGTATAAAACTGAATTTTGAACTTTTACTATAAAAGAAACCAGACAAATACAATACAGTGTGTTCAGAACTATTAGGTAAATTGTCTAAACTAACTAGATAGTAGAATGATTAATGACTACAGTATGATGTGGTAAATTAAGATCTTCAGAATCCAATGTTTTAAATTTAAAGAGTTGATAAATCTACAGGTTTACTGATTGTTAATATTTGATTTTTCTGTATAGGCCTACTTTAAAAAAATTGTTACTTTTGTGTTTAAAATGAGTATTACTTCGGCTCGCATTAAAATGCCGAAGTATTGAAATCTTGCGAAAATTCTAAAACAATTTATCCCCACTTTTGATGACTTTTCTAGACGTTTTCAAAGTCTCTGAACAATATAAAGCAATAAAAAATGTTTTGTCCGTGTGTCTGTATGTGTGTCTTGTATGTCTGTCTGTGAACACGATATATGTTAAAAGTTTTTAACAGACGTCGTAGAAAACTTTTGGTCGTTCCAAAATCTTCGTAATTTTATTGCGGAGAGTTGAAAAGCTTTTCAGCTTTCTAGCGTGACAGCAACGTGACGTGCGTGACAAAAACGTCACATTTTAGAGTATTTAAAAAAAACACGAGCCGAAGTTTCGAAAAAAGTGTTCCATCTTTTCATCTTGTTGTAATGTTTACTTTATCATCAAAATCTGAAGGAAAAATAAGTCCAAATTCTTAAGTACACAATGCAAAAAGGCGAATATGAGGTTTTCTTTAGTTTAAAAAATGTGTGCAATTTGAATTTTACAATAATGTAGTTAAAATTAAAAGAAAAAATACATAACTGTACAATACAAGCAACGTGTATGTAAGTATTCAAATAGTAAATTTCGTTTAGAAAACATATTGGATATTTTGGCAAAATTGTACAGGATCGTATTGTATACGTTAAAATAAATGAAAAATGTTCTGTAACATTTCCACGTTAAAAAATTTTAACGGCCGACATTTTGAAAATTATAAACATAAATTCTTGGTGTTTGGTACACTTTTAAATCATAACATACAACAAGCTCATTCCAAATTTGAACTCAATATCTTGTCTATTTCTGGAGTTAAAGTGAGTTTTTGTAAAATCAAAACAAAATGGCGGATTGCTACTAAACTAAGCCGAATTTAAAAAAAGAAGTTACTGTACACTTTTCATTTATTTCAATGTGTATACAATCCGATCCTGTACAGCCCGCTAAAGTTTTTTGTGACACCCTTGTATAAGGATTGCATAGGGGCACTGATAGAATGTGTGCATTCAGAGACTACTAAACGTAGGCTACAATTACAATGTGAAACTGGTCGCTTCACGGGTGATTTAAATGGAACAAGAAGTAGGCAAGTACCGTTGTATGACCACATGACAAGTCGGTCTAGTTTACACCTGTAGCACACATACATACAGACGTGTACTAACCTTCCTAAGCCTCCGTGAAAAATCACTGACAGAATAATTATATGTACAACAGAAAAACCTTTTAAAAAAATACTATATAAAAACAACATACTTTAATTAGGCCTACCTAACTATGCTGTGGGGATTTTTAGCTCCGTAATTGTTTACAATTATAAGGATTAGGGTGAAGTGGGGTAAGTGGAGCCACGCTTTTGCATAGTTCAACTTTGAACTGAATTTACCAAGTTATTATTTAATGTAAATTAAAGAAATTTGGCATGCCTTATCTTTGTTTTGTTAGCTATCAAGTGATGTAGTTCATTTTTTTAAATTCTGTACAGTTTTTTCGGATTTCTTTTTTGTGACCTTGTTGTGTGGCTCCACTGACGAAAACTGATGGGGTAAGTGAGGCCACCACCAGATTTTTTTTTTTATTATGCATTATTGAGCAAATTGGCTCATTACAGGCTGAATCTATACATAAAAACTACCAGAAACACTTACAACTTTTAGTCTAGGTATTTGCAATCAGCTGTGATAATCATGGAAACTTCGCCCCTGGCACTTCCATTAGGTTGCGGGAAACGTAAGGTTTTTTTTAATGCGTGAAAAAATACGGTTTGTTACTGAAAGTGATTATCAAAGTGAAATATGTTGGAAAACATCCTAAAAAAACATGTTGCCATCTTTTTACTGAAATATTTATTTCCAAGACTGTGGCAGCCACTGGCTTCACTTACCCCGCGGCCCCACTTAACCCTATACTATAAGGTGCCTACTCACGTTGAAAATGTTTAGGTATTTTCAAAATGTTAAAGAAATAGGGGCTCCACCCCTGCTCGCTTTGCTCAATAACACCGACGGCGACCCATGAAGAAGAAAATACAAACAAATGATTGTATACTCTGATATTTTCACGGAAATGTCGATTGAGCTGTCATAGCTAAATTAAGACAGAGCTCGAAATAGACACCATTGAGAGAGAATTGGGGAATGTATTGCAATTTCACCATTCATATTTAAATAATCAATAATCAACATGTCAAACAAACTTTATAAAAAAATGTAAAACCAGATGTTTGACTTATTTTACAGTAAGCCTTTTGTTTGCTTTGTCTAATCTAAAAAAAAAAAAAAACTGTTAGTGTCGAAGAATAATTACCTGGTTCTAAATTTGCCAAATCGGTACAAATATACGGATTTTGGTTCTTTGTAGGCCTTACCTAAAATTATGTTTAAGTTTTTGAAAAAAATCAGCTGTTTTATTTATAACATGTAACTACAGATGTTTGAATTCAATTATAATGCACTAATCATTTTCGTTGATTTTTGTTTGTGTTTGCTTTTAGTTTGTTAATCTAACCTGAAAAAGCTGTTTGTTATGAAGAATAATAAACTGATTCTAAATTTGCTAAGTTGGTTGCTATGCTAATGAACATGTGTTGCTAAGTTTTTGACCCGAACAGTTGTATTATTTGATACACGGCTGGGAGTGAACTTTCGAATTTTCACTATTTTTACGCTTTAAGATGAAATTTTACAAAATCCTTTTCGTTGAACGTCTTTGACCCCATAAGAATATACATTCACATTTTCGTACTTGTATCTTAAGTATTTTTCCTCTACATTGATTCTATATCAATCAGTTAGTCAGATGTTTGACTTATAATCTTAAAAAAACTAAGTAGTGAAGAATTTCACTAACCTAAAAAATTTTAGTAACCTGGTTCTAAATTTGCCAAAAAGGTTGCAAATAAACGTGTTTTGGTTCATTGTGGGCCTAATCTAAAATTATGTTAAGTGTTTGATAAAAATCAGCTGTTTTATTTATAACATGTAACTACAGATGTTTGAATTAAATTATAACACAGTAATCTAAAATCGTTTTTGGTTGTGAAGAATAAGAAACTGATTCTAAATTTGCTAAGTTGGTCGGTATGGTAATAAACGTAAACAAACATGTGTTGCTAAGCTTTTGATTCGAACGGCTGTTTTATCTCATACAGGGCTGGGAGTAAACTCCCAAATTTTCACGCTTTAAAATAAAAATTTTAGTGTGCATCTATGGCCCCATAAGAATATACTTTAAATTTTCGTGTTTGAATCTTTCGTAGTTTTAGATCTACGTTGACTCTGTCAGTCAGTTAGTAACTCAGTCAGGACAAAGCCGCTTATATATATATATATATATATATATATATATATATATAGAAGCAGGATATATGATATGTTTTGAGGTTAGAAGTCGTTGAAAATGTATATTTTTTACAATCCTTTTTGTTTAATTCTTTTTTCATAAGAAACTACTTAGGCCTACAAATAATAAACTATTATATTACCAGCCTTTAGGGATTTTCAATGTGGTAAATGTACAGAACCTTACACTTCACGGTGAACAAAAGAGAATAGCGAACGCGCATGGTTGTAACGTTTAATTTATTCGTCTTATATAGAAGGAACAAATTAAAATCCTTATATAAGATTCCACTCAAATTTTTCGAGCATTCGTTTTGATCAAAGTTGTAAACATACACTCAAAACTATATCCTAGGCTTGGTTTTCTGTTAAATTGTTAATGCTAATCAATGCACGTTGTTACTATTATACAGGATGTCACAAAACTATTTAGCGGACTATACAGGCTGTCATAAAAATTCTTAGCTGGCTACACATGATTGGACTGTATTCGCTGAAATAAATTTAAAATGATCGGGAACTTTTTTGAACTATTCTTAGTTTAGTCGAAATCTGCCATTTTAGTTTTTACAAAAACTACCTGCAACTCCAGAAATAGATAAGATATTGAGTTCAAATTTGGTATGAGCTTTTTGTATGTTACGATTTACAAGTGTACCAAACACAAAGACTTTATAATTTGTTTTTATAATTTTCAAAATGGCGAAAATTACAAATTTCACACATTTGTGCGTTACACATTTTTAACGTGGAATATCTTGTAAACCGTTATCTTTACAAAAAGTGAACTCTTAATTTTTTTTACAAATAAGCGACCCATGCATTTCTTAGACACGACTAAAGAGTTTTATTAAAAATTATTTAAAATTTTTTTTAGGAAAAGCATGTTTTTGAAAAATATTATATGATCTCGATCTACGCATAGAAACCGAAATATTTTCAATGACTCACACGTTAACGAAAATGGAAGAGTGATGCAACCGCGAACACGTTGGATTTTGCAGACAAGTTGTATGAAAGATAAGTCAAGAGAGTTTTTTTAATTAAGAATGCTTTTATATGATATGATACTTAATTAATTTTAGGCACTCATCCGTTAAGTATTTCCAACCTTATCTACTAAAAAATCTCTTATCAAGAAAAATCCACTCCAAACATTTCACGTGATCATAATTAGTCACGACAACATAATTTCAATTGGAATTCAAATCCACGCGTACAGTCATCATTTACTTAAGAAATTAAGTTAGAATATACTTTCTCTATTGTAGTGTATTGTGTACGCAATTGAATGGGTCAGAAGCAAAATGGTATAAGTCATAATTATGTAAATTTTCAGGACAGAATTTTGCGTTTTGTCGCCTTAAAAATACAATGTTGATGAAAATGGGAAATAAAAAATATGACCAACATAACAAAATACCAAAGTTACCTTCTTGAAAAAACTGCAATTTATAATAAATAGCCTCATTATCATGTACCACTTTTCCAATAATCAAAAAAATAACAACTTTTAACTTATACCACTTTTACCTGTTATGTACTCCCTTAGTTGTTATTGCATCATCACTTTTCCAAAGTAAAAGCTGTAATGCATACCATGTTTTATGTCATTATTAAAAAGATCAAGATTGTAGCTTTACATTTTGTCTGTAATAATCAGTAAACGCAGCAGTAAAATATTTCGATGACGTAGCTGAAACGACGTAAGTTTAACGAATTTCCAAAATGAAATTTATAAGTTTTACGGTTTCAACCAACAATTTGGGAAATTACTATACTCACAAAGACGCTGAATAGCTGACTTTTTGTAGGAAATATATTAGTAGAATTTCTTTGAACCTAAGCCTCCAGCTTCGACTCACGCACTGCTTCGTTCCACTCGCTTTGCGAGTTTGCAATTCGACCTTGCAGCCTCGGCTTATGGACTGCTTCGCTTCAGAAGCTACCCCCAAAGTTTACCTGAATCGGGAACTTTTATGGTATTTTACATTTTGGTAGATTTTGAGGGAACCAGATGGGTTTATACATTTGTGTAAAAAAAATGTGCAGAATAATTTCCTATATTTATTTTTATAGATAATACCAAAAAAAACTTTAACTCTAGTACGAACAATCTAAAAAAATTACTTCCGGTCAAAAAATGAACTTCTGGTTGTTGGATTTTTTTGCTAACATATTCGTCCGAGCCACTTAGAAAACCAACGTGTGTACCAAATCTGCTGTAAAATGCGACCGTTATAATGGAAACATATATTTACATATATAAAAAATGTTCAATAACACCCTAAAACATGTTCTGGGGATCATGATCGGTGCTCATTGACCACTCCCGATCTTAGGTCTCACCATAAGAGTCGCTGCAATGGCTCATCCGGAGGTCATTGCAATGGCTTATGGGAATTTGCTAAAAAGTATTAAAATTACAGTACTGTATATGCAAAATCCATACATGGAAAGAAAATTAAGCGTTTCTTTAAAAAATATAACATTTTGTTCACCATTTTGTAAAATGGCAAATATATAACAAATATATACTCTAAATACAGTATTGTGAAACCTCGAAATAAAACAAATTAAACTTACGTCAGAAGCAGATTGAGAAATTGAAATTTCCATACCTGAAACACAAAAAAATAGAATCTACATTAATAACAGCCATCAGTTTAGTTACACATACTCGTAGTTCTGACCTGAGCTAAATCACCTTAAAATGTTTGGGTTGGCTGAAAGTAAGACCATCATTGTATGCGAACAAGAATTAGGGTCTCTAAAAGGTTTATTATATATGTATAATTTTAGTAGCGAATTTCAGAAAGATGAGCTATGCAGCGACCCTTATGGGAGGAGTTGGTCAATGATCCCCGATCATGGTCCCCAGAAGACGTTTTGGGGTGTCATTAAAAATTGTATATGTATATATGTGTTCGCATGCTAGCGGCCGCTTATTTTAGTCCGATTTGGTACATACGTTGGTTGTCTAAGTCGCTCGGACGAGTTCGTTAGCAAAAACTACAGAAAGCACGTTTTTTGATAGGAAGTAACTATTTATTTATATTTTTCGTACTAGAATGAAACTTTTTTTAGAGTTTTATCTAAAAAAATAAATGTATGATGTTATTTTGCACAGTTTGTTCTTTTACACGACCTTATAGCTCACTTGGTTCCCTTAAAATCGATCAAAACGTAAAATACCGTAAAAGTAATCGGTTCAGATCCACTTTGGGGGACTTTGCCGTGAGCAGTGCTAATATATTTCGTACACGCAGTCAAAATTGTTGGTTTAAATCCTAAAATATTTAAATTTAATTTTGGAAATTCGCTAAACTTATGTCAGCAGTTCAGCTGCGTGATCGAAAGATTATACATACCGTTTAATTTTTACTAGCAGGGCTACAATCGGCTTCGCTTGCTGATATCAATAAATAAATGAAAGAAAACCCGGATAAATATTGAGAGCTCACTGGCCTTAAAACGTATAGCCAGTTCCATATAGACTACAGTGGCGTAAATACGGAGGGGGGGGGTAGAGGGGACAATCCCTTCCAAAGGGAATAAAAACTCATCACACGCGAGTGAATGACACTATAAAAATACCTTTAAATCTATGTTTTAAAGTACTGAATAACTATAAAAATCAGTCCTGTTTTGTTACTTTTTATATTTGAGATCGTACAAGATTTCGCTAAGATACCTAAGAAGTGGATTTTCTCCCGTAATCTAGCTGCTATTCAAAAGTATTAATTGTTATTAATATTTTGTCAATAAACACGTTTAAATATACAAAGGTCGGTGGTTTAAGAGTATATTAATTTTAAACATCGTTTTCTCTAAAATATGTAGGCTATACACTGTGTTTAACATTTTAGGATTATTAATAATTAACTTAACCGATATTACACTCACTACGCTTAAACTAAAAAGTCCTTTAGTTTGATTTTTTAAATAAGTTTTGTCCACAAAATTAAAGTAATATATATATAACTTTATGACTGGTATTCAATCTTGTTTACAAATATTTAACTATCATACTCCTTTCCTTTACTTACAAACTTATTTTATACAAGATGTTGCTACTCTATAACCTAAACAACAAACTGTTTAGAAACAACAAACAAATCACACTAGAAAAAACTCCAGCCACCTAAAGTTCGGAATTAAGCATAGAATATCGAAATAATTACGTAAACTAAAATATATTTGATAAAAATATATTTAAAAGGGAAACACTTTCATAAAGCCATGAAGAATAATATGAAACATTTATATTGATACAATTTTCAAGGATAATGTACGGAATAATATTATATTGCCCGTAGATGTAAAAAAGATACCCTATTATAGCAATAATGTGATAGGGCAGGGGGTGTGTCATAGGTCTTTGTATAAGACCGGAAAGAAACCATTAATAATAGTATACTAGCAGTATCTTCCTAGGGGAGATACAGTCCTGACAATGGTACATTACTTGCATTACAAACAGGAAGATACCCCAAGTTGAACGCAAAGCGGGAAATCGCACGATTGATTCTGTTCCGGGGGAAGACACGACTACAGATATTCTGGAGGGCGTAACGGAACGGATTTAACACGAGCGATGACGCACCAAAGACTATGAAGGTGAATTTTCAGGATGCCAATCGGCATACCATTCATTGGGTCCAACAGTTGGCTTCGTGAGGACAAAATCGGAGCCATTTCATAAGCCAATAGGATCTCAATTGTTACGCCGATAAGATTTCCTCAAGAGTAGGATGAGGCCGTTGTAGTAAAAAATTACAAATATGGATTTTGCTTAGCAATTTTTATAATTCTACATTATTTTCCACGAGTTTCGGTATGTAATACATGTATATTAAAAACACATATTCGGTAGAAAAACAATGTAAAATTTTATTTAGTCGGTAGAGTTTTTCGTTTTTTTTTCAAATGTGCATCCCCGTATGAACTCTACCCGAAAGGAGAGCAGAAAAATCATAGTGCAAATAGCAAAAGTCCTTAATTTTAAGGAAGAAATATACTCATAAACATACAATGTCTGACGCCACGCTTATTTTTCAGAACCTACCAGAATTTCCTAAAAAATACATGTGTGGACATTTTAAAACCCAAATGACTTCAAACATTATTCGCACCAGAATCCTAAGTACTACTTTGTTGGGTTAAAAACGTTGAAAATTGCACTGTTAGATTCTGTCGTTACATTCAACTGTGGTAAAGTGCCAGTGTTACAAAAACTATGCGAGGATGCTGGAAGTAATTGTGTAATAGACCTAAAACAAATTGAAAATAATTCCAGTTGAGCAAATTTCCAAAATTGAGTTTATGAGGTTTTACGAAAATATTAGTAGAATTTGTTCCCACCTCAGCCTCCGGATCCGGCTCAAGCGCTGAATCGTTCCGATCGCAGCGGAGAAACTCGAGGTAAAACATAACGGGTACTTTGTGACGTTTTTAGACCTCCGAGGCATTAAAATTCTTTCTTTCTTTAATAAATACAACGTTCTGCATTTACCGCCTGTTCTCTCTTCACGTAGTTATCCTTTTCTCCGCTGGGCGGCGACTCCGTACGGTAACTGCAGTTAGTATGTGAAAGCCGTGTCTGTCAACTGATCAGCTGTTCTTATCTCGTCCGTTAATTTAGCTTCGTCATCGAACATTCCAGAAGGGTCGGCCATTTAGCCTGTTACAAACTCATCTGTTAAGACTAGCTTGTAAGATCACCGCGAAGTATTAGCTATGTCGTGACTTTTTCTTTATTAATTTAGTCGCAAGTCTTACAACTGTGCGTGGCTAATTAACATGCCTTTGTTATAAGTCCTTTCTTCTGAATACCAGGTATGTGGAGCAATGTTGCCAAGTTAAACCGTTTTAGCTTTTCATTTTTGGTTATAACATGTACTCTTTGTAAGTTTTATAAAGTTAGAATTGCATTTTATATTGTAAATAATATTTCAAGCTCATAGAGTTTAATTCAAAATCCATGTAATTCATTTTTTTTACAGCCTAAATTTTTAACTTTTACAGCCTAAAAATTAATTCTCATGCTTTTACCACACCCTAGCCTATTTTATCAAGGCCTAGCCTAGACAGTTACTTTATTCTGTACAAATTTATTATTCTGTACCTATAACAATTTTGGAACTTTAAAGAACTATAATTCAATATTTATATCTCTGATATATTTTGTATTACAAGCTAAGAACTTTAAAGTTTACCATGTGCTGCTGACATGTACTAACAGTTTAAAGCAATTTGACAAGTTAACTTTGGTTAAGTATTGTAGTGACATTTAGCATCCTTATTTCAGTATATCTGCTTGTCATCCTGTACCAAAGAATATTATAAAGGCAAACTTTTAACCTAAAAGCCTAAACTTTAAATACTTGGTTTTGAAGCCTACTTTGGTTCTAAAAAAGATGTTATTTTGTTTAATGCAGTTTTCACTGGTCCAAGTACTACACATAATTGCAACAACAACTTATGTTCTGCTGTTAAAGCCAACCATCAACATGCAGCTTTAGTAAATACTTTTCTGCGACAGTGCTCTTATTCAATGTAGCTATGAACTAAAAATTTGTAATTTTCTTAAAAAATCTGCAGTGAACTTTATAAGGAACTTTGAATAGGCTGTGTTCTTGTATTTCTTTGTGATAAAATGAATAATATATAAAATATGTCTTTGTATTTAATAAACTTGGGAGGAGCAGCTATAGCATATTTTGGACCTCAGCCCTACGGGCTCTATATTAGAAATTTTATATATCTTTTTTTTAATAGAGAGACGTCTCATAATTCTTTATTTTTATTTATTTAATTATACTTAGCTTTACAGTTGGCCAACGACATAAAGGTTAATTATTAAACAAATCCATGGTATTACATGTTAATATTTTTTTGTAATCTTGTTTAATCAATTTTGTATGAATTCTGTAATCATTACTAAAGGGGAGGGTTTTTGATTTTTATTTTTGGGGAGGGATTTTAAATTCAAATTAAATTTATATATGTAATTTTGTAATCTGATGTTTTCTTTTGTACTTAAGGGCGTATAATTAATTTTTCTTTTCTTATCTATTAAGGGCGCATAAATTTTTTATTTTAATTTTGGTTAATAAACCTAAATTTGTATCTAGTTCTTTGGTTTATTGACTTAACCTCAAGGTATCTTGTGGATTGTAAGTGATCAGCTGAGACATTTCTATTTTGGCGATTTTTTGACTTTAAAGGTAAGTTTTGAACATGACCAATCTATGTGGCCCAGTATTGCTTCCGTTTCCTTATCTATTCGTTTTGTAAGATTAGTACAACTTTACTTTGGAGGACCAGATGGACTATAAGGTCGTGCAAAAAAACAAAATCTGCAGAATAATCTCTTACATTTACCTTTTTAGGTAAACCCCAAAAAGGTTTCACACTAGTACGAAAAATAAAAAAAATGCTTACAACCTATAAAAAAAAACGTGCTTCCAGATATTGGATTTTTTTACGTAACGAACTCGTCCGAGTGGCTTAGAAAACCAGCGTGTGTACTAAATTTGGACCAAATCGAGTGCGAACACATACATAGCCTACATAAAGTTTGTAATGACAAACGAGAACGTGTTGTTCTCGACCTTAGGTCTCACCATAAGAGTCACTGTAATAGCTCATCTTTCCTATGTAAAGTCACTAATAAGTGAGTACTAAATTTAAGCTATCTAAACTAAATAGTTTTTTTAATAGTGCCTCTACCTAAAGAAAATAAGAAGTGAAATGGGAAATTTTCATTTAAACTTTACCAATTTGGACAAAACTTTATACGGATGATAAATCAGTTGAACAAATAAAGTAAAGATGAATTCAGACGTGGAACTGTAGCCAGATTGGGCAGTGGAATACTGCGCTAGTGCGGATCGTTCCATCAAAGTGCGAAAAATGAATTTCTACCGGCTTACTAACTCAGTTTTAAGGGAATTAAAATACGCCTCCGACTTATTTTATAGGTTGAAGCACGTGATCAAGCCAACGCCAGAGTTATGGTTTAATATTTCCATCCCACGCTAGTCAACGTCAGTAATAAATTGTAATATCGGTTAGCGGCCAAACAGAAGTTGTCACGCAGTACTGTCGCACGTTTATTGGCCATAGAAATAGAGTGCGTTGAACCTACCACAAACAAAAATATGTCCAAAATGACTGAAATACTTTACGGCGTACAAAGTAGACGATTATAAAATAAGATTCATTGAATTCAACCTCTCAAATACGAATTTGTTTCTTTCGGCCTTAAAGGAAAACAGAATTCTAACAGCACTGGTCCCCGATTTTTTTACCACGATTTTATTACCTCGCTTTTTTGTCTGTCTATTTGGTACGAATTTAGCAATCGGTTAATAGTTAAGTTATACGTAATAATTGTTTTGACAGTTACACACCGATAGGGAAACAAAAGGGCTACAAAAAGGTGTTAAAATGTACGGTTTTTGTACAGCCGCCATTTTTAAACACATTTTTTTATATAATCCATTATTTTTCTTACAATAGAACATTGTTAGGTTAAACTTCATGATAAGTTTGAACTCAATCGGTCAAACAATTCTCTAAATACGAATTATTTTGTAAAAACAAAGTGGTGGTTATCTGGAAAACGAAGCTTTTCCGGACCTATGTATATGACCAATATTGGTTCTCTTTTAGGTCCTCTATCATCTCCTGAAGTTGTGCCAACCTCTCGCGGAACACCCTGTATTTAAGCAGCTTTGATCCGACCGAATGACTGACATAGAATCAACGTAGATCAAAAACTACTTAAGATACAAATACGAAAATGTAAAGGTATATTCCTAACACTGACGTGAGTTGAGCGGATTTCCAAAATTAAGTTTAAATATTTCAGGGTTTCAACCAACTACTGTTTTTGGTAAATCTTTCTGCTCACGAAGACTTTGAATGTACGAATGGAGTGCGTGAACGAAATATGTTAGTAGACTTTGGTTACACCTCAGCCTCCAGTCCCGGCTCAGGCACTGCTTCGTTCCGCTCGCAGCGAGTTTGCACCTCGACCTTGCGTCCTAGGAACAGAAGCAAGCAAGCAGCAAGTAAATTCCCCCACGTGGATTTGTACCGGGTACTGTTTTGGAATTTTACGTTTTGGTCGATTTTAGGGGAGTCAGACGGGCTATAAGGTCGTGTACAAAATTAAATGTGCAGAATACTCTATTATATATATATATATTGTAGATAAACCCCCAAAAAAGTTCATTCTAGAACAAAAATCTCAAAAACTTAATTTTTAATTACACCCAAAACGTGTTCTAGGGACTATGATCGGTGCTCATTAAAGACTTTCTACCTTAGGTCTCACTGCAAATAACTCATTTTCCCTACGGAATAAATTACAGTTATGTGTAATAATTGGTTTGTTCAACCCGGCATTCTATACGAACACAAAATAGCTGCCTACGAGTACGTAATATATTAGTGTTTGCACCTCAATCTCCAGCTCCCAGCGGAAAACCTTTTTGTCGCTATGTGAGTTTTCACGTCGACATTGAGGTCTTGGATTATGGACTGCTTCGCTTTGCTCGGAGTTTGCATCGCGGCCGTCGGCCTCGAAACAGAAGCTGGTAAAATCCCACGCGTGGATTTGAACCGGGTCCCCTACTTTGAGGATATTTTAAGTTTTGATCGATTGTGGGGGAACTATGTCATGTAAGAAAACAAAATATGCAGAAAAATCTCATATATTTATTTTATTTAGATAAACCATAAAAAGTTTCATTCTAGTATGAAAAATCTCGAAAATTGTTTTATTAATAATTGTAAACTTAATTTTGGAAGTTCGCTCAATTCACGTTAGCTGATCAGCTGCGTGAACGAATTATTTAAATTTGAATCTGCACCAGAAGTGTTAAAACGTTGGAAGGTTCCACAGACTGCGTCATCATTGAGAGATACTGATGATAAAGAACAAGGATGTGTTCACTTTCTCGTGGTTTTCAGAGCAAATACATACCATATGCTCGGCTAGGCTTAATGCCGGTCCGCTTCAGGTTGTTATCAATACTGGACGCAAGAGAGTAACTCAAGCAAATGTTACTAATGTCGGATTTTTTAATGTATAAAGCAATGTTCTAACATATGCCATAAGCTTGACTACCCGTAGAACAATGTTTAGTTTTTCCTGCTCAAACTATTAATTAAAATATTTTTAGATTCATCTCAGCGCCCTTAAATTCTATGGATCTTTAATAACAGTAATTTTCGATGGGTACCACTAGATGCGCTATGGGTAATCTAGCCCCAAATTATTATTTTTCATATAGTAAGTCATATGTGTACCAAGCTTGTCCCTTGCTTTTCAGCTATGCTGGAATAATATACTCATCCATACAAACATCTATTTTTAACTTATATTATTACTAGAGCCACCGCCCCTGCTCGTTTCGCTCAAAAAACCTTCCGGCGACCTATGCCAAAGCCACTGCAAACCGATTATTGTATACTCTGTTATTTTCACGCAAATGGCGACTGAGCTGTGACCTATACATAGCTAATGTAAGAACGAGATCGAAATAGACGCAACCAACCCCAATAATTCATGCGTTGTACTTTCACCATAAATGTTTAAATAATCAACAATTTAAACAAATTTTTATATTACCAACTAAAGGAAACAATATAACACAAAATGTTTGACGTATAATACAATAATTCTTTTGCTTGCTTTCACCTAATCTAAAAAATAAAAAATATTTTAGATTCTAAATTTGCCCCATTGGTTGCAAATAATTGGTGTTTTAAGTTATTGCAGGCCTAACCAAAAATTTTGTAAGTTTTTTTATTCAAATTGGGTACCAACAGGTGTTTGAATTGAACTATAAAACGGTAAGCATTTTTCGTTGACTTTTGTTTGTGTTTGCTTTTAGTTTGTTAATGTAATCTAAAAAAGCTGTTGATTGTGAAGAATAATAAACTTATTCTAAATTTACTATGATAATAAATGTTAAGTTGTAAATTAAATGTAAATAAGTTGTTTGTAAACAAAAATGTTGTGTTAATAAGCTTTTGATCCGAACAGCTGTTTTATCTGTTAAAAACTAGGAGTGAAATCCGAAATTTCATTATTTTTACGCTTTATAATACAATCTTTCCAAACCCCTTTCTTAGAGTGCGTCTATGACCCCATAAGAATATACCTTTAAATTTTCGTATTTGTATCTTAATACTTTGTATTTGATTCTTTGTCAGTCAGTTTGTCACGACAAAGCCGCTTAAATAAATAGATGTTAACTTAACCTAAACAAACTGTTGGTTGTGAAGAATAATTAACTGATTCTAAATTTGATAAGTTGGTTGCTAAGGTAATGTAAATGCATTCAAGACACGTGTGTTGGTTCAGTATTTATAGACCTAACCTAAACTAGTATGGCAAAAGCTTTCGACAGAATTAGCTGTGTTATCTGTTATAGAGCTGGGAGCGAAAACCATGGATTTTCTTCTATTTTTACGCTTTAAAATCAACAATTTTCTAAATTTTATTTTAGTGTGCGTCTATGATCAAATAATAAATTCACATTTCCGTATTTTTATTCTTAGTAGTTATAGCTCCACGTTTATCCTATGTAAGTCAGTTAGGACAAGGCCTAACTTAAAATTGCGTCGTTAAGCTTTTGATAAGAATCAACTGATTTATATATACACAAATATGTAACCACAGATGTTTAAACTATAATGCAGTAAGTCTTTTTCTTTAATTTTTGGGGGTTTTGTTTGTGTTTGCTTTTATTTTGTTTAACTAACCTAAAACTGCTGTTGGTTGTTTAGAAATTTCAGGAAAGAACAAATGTTGGAAAAGGCACTGCATGCAGGAGCGGAAGGAGGAGGCCTAACCCTAAATTAGATTTTCGAATTTACACGTGAAGAAATTAGGACTGTAGAGGCATATTGTGCAAAAATCCAAGGGTAATAACAACGTCATGAGATGAAACGAGTAGGTAAACAATGCGTAAAACAAGAACGTAAACACTGCACTTTTAGCGAATTTCCATAGGAAAGATGAGTTATTGCAGTAATTCTATGGTCGGGATTGGTTAATGAGCACCAATCGTGGTCCCTAGGACACGTGTTGGGGTGTCATAAAAATTGTATATACATTAAAGTTACACCTAGCACTTTGCAAACAATAATTATGTAAAAAATTAAATCTATTTGTACTGAGGTAATATACTGAAATACACCTGCTTTCATTGCAATACATGGTGACGGAAGGAGTGCCGTAGAGGTCGACAATTTTGCAATAGAATTTAAATTACTAAAATGTATTGTAAATGTTGCAGTAAATACATTTTAAAATATGCCTTGAGTTTGTCAGGGAAGTTGGGAAAGTCAGGGAATTAACCAAAATTCTGTATTAACTCTGATTGGTCTAATTGGCATAGACGCTAAATACAAAAGTAATGTACAACGTATTTGGAAATATTAATTATCAGGTTGGAGTCTATCACTAGATGCGTAGTTATGTCAAGTATGTCATGTTTTGTATCAGGAGCTTGTATTCGTAATTAGGTCGACGTTTACTGACCGGCGTTATCACGAATTGGTAAAAAATACTTTACACAATCCTTCAACGCGATTGCAGCAAAACTTTATTTGAACGGTGTAATATTTCTCCGACTCACTCATTGTCTGCAGGTCGTTGACTTTTCAAGTTTACAATAAAATTTCAGCACTGTTAGTGATAAGGCCGGTAGTATATCTTCTCTTATCTGAACACAACTCTTGGGAAATCCACAGCGAAATGTTTCCTTCCTCGAACAAACCATATAAAATCGCTTCTCAAACTTAACTCCACCCAGTCTTTTACCTGCTTTCCTGTTTTACCTTTTAATTTAAAAACTTCCACATTTATTAATAACAACGTTAAATAATTCGATCACGCAGCTGAACTGCTGACGTGAGTTGAGCGAATTTCCAAAATTAAGTTTAGGCTTTCAACCAACTATTTGGGCAATTTGTCTACTTACGATGGCGTTGAATAGCTGACTACACGTAGGAAATATAATTAATTTGTACCTCAGCATCCAGCCTCGGCTCAAGCGCTGCTTCGTTCCGCTCGCAGTTGCACCTTGACCTTGCGGCCTCGGATTATGGACAGCTTCGCAGGTGTCAGTCTAAAATCCCTCACGTTTATTTGAACCAGATACTTCGATCGGGACATCATCAAAGACAGTCGATTATTGAGTTCGTGTGTTTATTGAATGTTCGTGTAAATGTTTTGTGTTTATATGTAACTATGTGTTAAGTGTTTGTGTTTGACGAAGGGAAACCTGAACTGCTTGAAAATGGCTGAATAGCCGAAACGGCCGTCGTTTGAACGACGATAGTATAAGAATATTGCAGACGGTAAGTTCATATACTTATTAACTCCCATATTTATTTTTTTAGATAAACCCCAAAAACGTTTCATGCTAGTAGGAAAATCTCAAAAATTGTTACTTCCTGTGAAAAAACGTACTCCAGGTACCAAAGTACCAAATTGGACATAAAATGCTGACGTTGAGTGCAAACACATAAATACATATATAGGCCTATATAATTTTTAAAGGCACCCCAAAACGTGTTGTGGGAACCATGATCGGTGCTCACTGTCCTCTCCCAACCTTAGGTCTCCTCATAAGAGTTTCTGCAATAACTCAACTTTCCTATGAAATTCGCTAATTACTGGTTTAACCTTTACTTCGAATAACCAAATTCATATTAAATGACAAGTTTTATACACTCGCTTCAAACGATTGTATTAAACTTTATGACATCTGTTTTATAAATTCAACTCTATATCCGAACATAAATTCATATCGCACATGTGCGTTACGACTCTCGTAAACTCACGTTTGCCATTAACACTATGATTTTTATTTTTATTTACGACCGAGCTGTACACATTATAATTTCCTATAAATGTCAACAATGCTTTCTCACATTTTATGAACCTAGGTACATTTTCGCCTACATACATTTTATGAACCTCCGTCGCCTCCATATCCTTCATAAAACTTGAATGTACAGGTTATTTCTGTAAAGCGCGAAGTCAATTCTGGGGGTGGTTATATGTGTAAAAATAAAGACAAATATTCCTATAAACCTATGTCCGGAAACACTTTTTTTACCAACTATCCGCCATATTGATTTTAACTAAATAATTAATATCTAGAACGGTCGGACCGATTGAGTTGAAATTTTCCTCGGTACTCGTGAATGTTAAGACGTAGTAATGTAAAGACAAAAGGTTGGGCTAACACCAAGACAACTCTTCGAGATAAGAGATGTGCCTGAAAGAACAGAACAGGTTTCGAGAACCGTTTTACATACTAATCTGATCTTTCAGAGAACAGTTCTCTATATCCGTTCTTAGCTCTTCACATCTTGGTATAGCCACATCGACCAAGTAAACTGCCCCCGCAGCTGCTCTCTGTATTACGTCACAAGTACACTAACCAATAAAAATGCACCTTTTCTGTTCTCTAAGTAGTATATTCCGTGATATAGCATAGCGGTTCCCGCTCCCGGCTCTGTTCTGTTCTTTCTTTCTTTACACTCCTAGTTCGCATATATATGCAATGCTCTGCAGTCTGCTATTGTTCCCGCTCTCATGTGAGTGTGCCGTCGTATGTGGTTGTACTGTATTTCGCGGTTTTTAAAATAAAGCTCTTTAGTGTTTAGATAGTTTGACAATTTTTCAGTTGTGGAATTCAATCTTTTTTGGCCGAGTTTTCGAAAAAAAAGTAAGAGCTATTACACTCGACCCAACTTGAAAACAGTTTACGGACTGATAAGTGGATGTGCTGCAAAATTTCTGATTTTTTGGTGAGAGGGTACTAGTAAGATTCTTCAGATACACCTTTTTTGTTTTTCGTTCCAATTCAAAATGGCGGAGTTAGACTGTTTATTCGTTTTGGATAGGGATTTGAGGAGTATATAGGCCTATACATATAAATATATAAGTATATGTTTTTCCCCACCTTGATAAGTGATAGTAAATATGCTTCAAAATTGCAGAGTTTTGGTGAAAGAGTCCTTGTAAGATTTTCAAATACTGATTTTTTATTTTTCGCTTCGACGCAAAATGACGGCCCATTTGATTCAACCCAAAATGACATAGTTAGAGCGAGGGAATTGCATGATTTCTCATACTCATAAAAGCCCGAGTACAATTTGTGAGTTATATCATATGAAAGGCAATTAAATTTACTGTAGACCTGTGTAAAGGTATTTTTGGTACAGTTCCCGGAACAAAGAACAAAATGCATAGTAATCTCCTGATAAATGACTTTTCACTGTCCATGTAAGATAATTGCGCTATTTCTACCACTCAAAAGCCCGAGTACAAGTTGTGAGTTATAACATTTCGAAAGGCAATTAATTAAATTTACTATAAACCTGTGCAAAGATATTTTTTGTACAGTTCCCGGAACAAGGGAAAACATTTATAGGAATCTCTCAATAAATGATTTTTTCATTATCCATGTAAAGAAAATTCGGCAGTGCTGCTGCTTGCACTTTTTTTAGTTTATAATTACTTTATTATCATTTCGAAAGGCAATTAAATTTACTATAAACCTGTGCAAAGGTATTTTTTGT